>CABHPQ010157519.1:0-27447 GCA_902168405.1 Peromyscus aztecus
CTTGGGGTCTAGTTTCCTTGTTTTGTGCTAAATCCACTTTAATTATAATATATATGCATATATGTGTTTATATATGTATATCTTCAACAGTTGTAGATTTTCATGTCTATTGAGTAAATATTGCTTCTCATTTTCTCTTGTTTCATGTAGAAATTAATCTATTTGTAAAATCAAACAACTACTATACTAATATGATTAGTAGAGAAGTAATTGAAATATTTTCATAATCAAATTTCAATAATGTTTTATTTCTAACTAGCTATGGCTAAATATAAACCATAACAATGTCTGTTAGAATATATTTTAAGATTGCTTCTATTTAGATACTGTGAATGCCAATGTGATAAGTAAATGTACAAGTAAGAGAAGTTAGCTCAAAATTATTATAATGTGAAATGAATTCATTTTTCAAATCATTCATAAACAGAGATGACATTTTGCTAATTGAAGTCTTAAGAAATGATAAGTTCATGGTTGTATTATGCACAGCAGATTTCTAATAATTGCTCTGAAAGCGGTGCAGAATAAATGGCATAGATTATATTGTTTACAATAATTCTTATAAAACCACTGGCCATGAACTTTAAATGAATTTTAGCACGTTAGCTTTTCTTCTTTCTATAGCATGTATGTGTGTATGGTGAGCATTCATGTAATTATGTAAGTTCACTCACATGTGGGTAGGTATATGTCAGGGGGATTATATGTGCCGTGCAGGAAATCTTTAAATATTGATATATCTGAATAACAATATCTTTTAAATTTATTTTTCTTTATTTTATATATTGACAAAAACTTAAAAGTGTAATAAATCATATGGGCAGCTGGAGTGCTAAAAGATTAAGAAAAATAATGGATTTTACACAAATGAGTCTTACATTTTTTTCTTTCTTACATAAACATTTGTTTTTATAACTGGAAAAAAATCAGAAAATATCATGAAAATTGTAGTCAAACTCTTCAAAAACACTTGTTTTATTATTTCTGTTCTATTACAAATACCTGCCCAGCCTGCTCTTAGGAATATAGTAGATTATCAGTAATTTGTTAATTAGTAATTTTGTTTCTGTTTAACAATTAAACATTAAATTGAAATTTTACAGGCATTCTCTTGAAATTTTGTTATATATATATGGACACATATATGGACACATATATGGACACATATATATGGGCACATATATATGGACACACACACACACATATATATATATACATATATATATGTATATATATTTGGACACACTGAGATTGAGGAATATTGAAAATTACTGCATTTATAAGATGCCTTGAGGTTATATGTTGTCCTACACAAAAGGCGGATTTTGAAGCATTACTAGCTTACTTGCATTTGAGAATGACATTTGTTTTTTCTCATTGTATTAGTTACATTTAGATAAAATATCCAAGGAAATCCAGTTAAGAAAGGAAGATTTTGTATTTAGTTACAGTTAGATAGTACAGTGTTTCCTGAGAGGGAAAGCATGGCCACAGGTGCACAAGGCAGCTTTATCATTGCTTCTACAGCCCAGGAGAGAAGAGGGGAAGGTACTTGTCTTCATCTCAGTCAAGCTCAGTTTGCTGTTTTTATGTTATCTCGAGTCCAAAGTCCATAGAATGGTGCCATTCCCATTGAGTGTTCCTTTCCCTTTATTATAATGAATTTATTAATATAAATTAAATAAATATAATATTAATATACTTTAATATCTGGAAAGTCCCTTACAGGTATGCCCAGAGGTTTCTCTTATAGGTGATTATAAATCCTTCCAAGTGGACGGCATTAACTAATTGATTCTCCATAAAGAGGACAATTTCTGTTAGTACCAAATGTTAATTTTATACCTTTTGGTTTTCACACAATGACCCAGTTCACTGTTATGCAGCCAAAATCCACAAACTAAGCCTATGAAGATTTAGAAGGCAGCGTACTGTTTTCTCTTTACACAGACAATCTTGTAATTCTTTTTATTGTGATCTTATCTCCTACTCCCTTTACATGTATTTGCTACAGTAAGAAGCTATGGTTGTGCCCATGCTTAATAGTTTTGTTAGTTATACCTATTATCTAAAATTTCAACTTTGAGAATCTTCTTTCAAATGACTACCAACAGAAGGAGTCTGAGGCGCCAGACAGAAGAGAGTCTTTGTGAACATGCCCCCAGAGACTTACTTCAACTATGTTCCAACTTTTGATTTTTGACATTTCACAGAATTTGCCACAAGCCCTATATACCAAGCTTTGAAAACAGGAGTTTTTAAAGCATATTATCTATTCAACTTGGAGCAGAGGAAGGTGATGAATAGATGTCAAAAAATTACCACCTTTAAAAACACATAATTTATAACAGAATCATAAAAATATACCTTGAAAATACCTCAAGGATCATCGATACTATATTCAGTACAAGGTCAAAAGTATAATAGTGCATACTGGGTTAGGTACTTGGGTAGAATTTGTAATAATTCATGTTATGCTAATTTTATTTGAATAAGAGTCATGTCATCATGGAGGATTCTCATCTTGCAGAGAAAATCCTTGGAGGGCTAACAACATAGAGATGGGTCATATGTCATGCTAAATGACATTATAAATGTCATGCACAAATCTGTGTGACTGAAGGTAAAAATTCAGTGGGCACTAAAGAAGTTAGAGAGTCCATGAACAACAAACACAAACTATATGCTAAGTAGAGCCATTAGGAGCCCATGGAAACAACACAACATCTATGCCATGTGATCTATAGCCAGCAAGGCTGTGAGAGTTAGACAAACCAGATCCTTTGAAGAGCACATTGAGTTCCAACAGTACACCAAATGATGGTGAAAGAGCTTGAGGGTTTAATGCTGGACCAGCTTTTGCTTATCTTTTGTAAAGTGAATATTTAATCACCAGTGTGGATTGGAAATGTATGACATGCTTTTCCTTTTGTGTGATGCACTGCTAAAGTTTCCCATCAGTTTCAGATAATACCTTTTAGTTAGAATTGTTAAGTTTGGGTGTATGTTGGAGAATGGCTAACTGTAACTTTCATTATGGAATTGAAAGAAACCATTGGTGGCCAGGGAAAATTTTTTGTTTGAAAGTAAGCATCCCTCTTCAAAGAACTTATCCCTAGCTAGTAGTAAATTTTGAGAGGTGACAGATACAGGTGTTGAGGCCTTTTCACTGAAAGCTGGTCATTGGGAAAATTCTGATGAGTTCCTCATTCATAATGCTTTGTCTCCTCAAGTTGGAAGAAGCAGTACACTAAGAAGAGTTTACAGCCCTAGAACCCAGGCAAAGGGAATATTTCCATTTACATTGTACCTCTCAATCATTTGACACAGAAATCCAAGACTTACTGATACAGTCAGTTTACAGTTACTTATCATATATTTTTATTGTATTGTTTTATTTAGGAATGGATGCAACATCCAAAATCCCTATTTGTAATGGATTTAATCATTCTGCAACTTCTGAACGAAAATGTAGATTTTTCACAAAATAAAGGGACTCCATTTCTCTTGCATTTTTATTTATATTATGTACTTCAACAATTATAAAATTTATACTATACATACTATGGCTTTTCAAGTCTTTATTTTTACTCCTTTTCTCTCTCTGTCTGGGCTTTCTTAAGAAATTAGAAGGTTAATTATAACCTTCTCTTTATGATATCTTATCCCAAGTAAGAACATTTTGAAAATTAAATAATAACCTAGAGGTTATCTACTATAAACAAATAAATAAATAATTAATTACATAAATACAAAATAAATAAATAAATAAATAAATAAATAAATAAATAAATGAAACAAAAACACTACTAACAATACAACTAGAAAGAGGAGTCTCCTGCATTTATTGTTTCCTCTGAATTGAAAGATTCCATTCAAGAAGGATCAGGGTGGTTCATAAGCACAGGATAGATATTTCAAAGGCCCTTAAGCAAGACACTCCTAAAAGTGAAATGGGGAGTAAACAGGTATTGATGAGGAGCCTATTCTCTATTGAATCTGACTGTAATTTTCAGGGACCTCTAGTGACACAGCTTTCATGAGTTGTATCCATCCCTGGCTAAGGCTTTCCGTGATTCAACTACCTTTGAATCACCTATGCTCTTATAATTCCTCTGTATACTTCTGCAAGTAACCACAGAAACACAATGATTCACCAACTATACTTGGATAGAATAATATCCTAGTTTCATTATTAGTGCTCTATCTGGAGTGAATAGATACTTGCTCTAGTCTCCCTAGGGAACTAATAATAAACATAACCATGTTCAAGTAGTTTATATAATTATAAGGGACATAAGAGTTAGAATCAAACAACAATTAGAATTAAAGAGCAGGAAACTTACTCCCTTGGGAACATTCAGAAAACAAGGAATTGGTGAATGAATAAATAAAAAGAAGCAATCATTATACAAATACTACTTTACTACATTGTTTAGAAGTAAACATTCTTCATTAATATTGGCTTTTCTTTATCTAGACATGAAAATTATATTAGAAAGATTTATTTTGAATCACTGAACAATTTACCAGCTAAAACTAATTCACATTGTAATACTATATTTACTTCAAAGCACCAAGCTTTTTTGTTTGATATTACAAATTGATATGTCGACAATTTGTTAGTCACTCATAACTATAAAAATTACTTTTTCTATTAATTTATAGATAGTAAAAAGCTAATATGTTTGTTGCTTTTCAAGCGGGGTTAATTTTTATATACACTGAATAATACAGAATATGCAGTGGCAGTGTAAACAGCCTTTATTCTAAACGTAAAATCTGGATATATTACCTTATAATTAGAACAAACAATACTTCTCCAAAAAGGACACATGGATAATTGTGCTAGATGTTCTGAGTATTTACATTTGATATCCAGGTAAATCCCACAATATGATAGATATATACAATCAACAAAGGCAATTATTTAGTTATATTTTGTGAGGTTCAGGTTTCAATTTTATATCATGATTATAAAATGAATGACGTAAATTAAGGCAGTTTATTTTTAACTTCTGTCCCATGCTTATAATTTCATATTTGAGAATTTTGATGATTATATAATGAAGTCATTAATAATGCATCTAACTGATAATAAATTCAACCTTTTACTCTCTAAGAATATCTTAGTTTTTGACATTCATCAATACTTAAGATGATTTAAATCATAACATGCAAATTTTGGCATTATGATTAGTATTTTTTTCTCTCGAATTCTAAAGAATATATAGCTACATGATAGATTCTTCAGATGTTCAAAAATATGCATTAAGATATTATGCATGTGATAATCTAGTGTCATTTAGAGTAGAAAAATCTATAATATATCAATATAATTATATCTTATCTTTTCTAGCTCAAAGAATAGTACTAAGGACTACTGTTTAAATTAATAATTGGAGATACAGATTGAGTGTTTATTCCTGTGCATGACAAACATCATGATTTGCATAATTTTGTGATTTACATAATCAATTTAAATGCTTTAAGTAAGAATTATGTCATATTTATATTTATAATGGCATATTAATATTGACAAACACTAAATCAAATATGTTAATTTTTCTTTAAGAATATTTTGTGTGTGATATGTTGTTTAATTATTCAAAATATAGTCATTGGTGAATATTTGTGACAGGGTAAGAAAAAATAGATAGTAATCATAAACTAGCTTAGACATGATGGCAATAAATATGTTGATTTGAGACTGCTTTACCATGTAGCATTTACTAGACTCTCCTTCCTAGTAGTCAAATAATATAAAGAAATTTCAATATGTTCTGATGTTGTATTGTTAATACCAAACTTTCTATGGAAAACTATTTTTTGGCATATAAGTGATATATAAATCCATAGTACTTGTAAATATAATATGGAGACATTTTTCATAGCTTTACTGAACTATAATTGTTGTATGAGAACATTTTTACATGCCATGCATATAATTTAGTTGGTTGGAATTACCACATTAATTCAAAAGATCATCACCAGAATCAATGTAATAAATTCATTTATAACCTTTTAAAGCTTCGCTACAAAATTTATAGCAAAAACAGTTTATTTGAACTATACTCTCAATAGAATATTGTGTTTATAACACAGTATTATTAATTCTCAGTATCATCAATACACAGTGGATTTCTACCAAACTGCTCAGCAATGGTATGTTAAAATTTATATCCATTTAACAAAGATTCACATTGTTTTCTGTCTATCCATTAGTAGTCACTACTGTAAGCTTGACTTATATGGATACAAATGTGGTATTCGTCCATTTGTTACTGCATTACTTATCTTACTACAGTGTCCTCTAGTTTTCTTTATGCTCTGCATATGCCACAATTTCTGTCTTTTTAAAGAATAAATAATATGCTATTACATGTACATATTTTTTGTATTTATTCATCTGATACTTTGCAGTTAGCTGTTTCTGTAGCTTGGCTGTTTTGACTAATGCTCCAAATGATATGAAGTGTCTGTAGCTCTTTCAGAGTATGACTTCAATTTTATTGTATATACCCATGGGAGGAAATGTCAGATAATATTTTTAATTTTAAAGGAATTATTTTAATAATGATCATAGCACCTGAACTGTTTTATATTTTCAACAACCATAAAAAGGGTCCAATTTCACAATATCTTTACCTGTATTCACTATTTTTTTCTGCCATTTTTAGAGTGTGTGTATGTGTCTCTGTGTTTGCAAATGTATGGCTATTTGTTCGTATGCACATGTGTGACTCTGCTTGTGGAGATCGTTGGACAGCCTCAGGTGTTTTTCCTTAATGCTTCCTGCCTTGTCTTTTAGCCTAGTGCCTGAACACTCCTCATGATTTCATTCTAGTGAGTTTTTGTTATTATTATTTTTTGTTTTGAAAATTGAGGACACAGTAAGTCCCTGGGAAGCCTCATCCATGTCTGCCCCAGTCTCTGGCCACCTGGGAAGACTCCTGCAGGCAGACTCCCCTCCAAACCCCCCCAGTTGAACCCTGCAATCTAAAAGACCCACATCTTACCCCAAACATGCCCATCTCCCTGTGACCCCAGTGGCTTGTTAAGACATGGAATCTTCCAGCTCTCATTGAACCAAGAAGTGAGTAACTCTTCTCCCATGCAGAGAGTCCTGCCTCTAGGACCTAGGCCCTGGGACACAGCCTGGGAAACCAGGATCCATCACTGCCCCAGTTGCTAGCCAGCAGGGAAGATACCTGTGGGCAGGCTCCCACAAAACCACCCATTGGAACCTACAATCTACAAGACCCATGCCCTACCCCAAATCTACCCACCCCCTGCAACCCCAGTGGCTTCCTGAGACACAGAATCCAGCAGCTCTCATTAGATCAAGAGTGGCTTCCATAGACAAGGAATCCACCAGCTCTCATTGGTCCAAGAGTTACTTCCTGAGACACAGAATCTGCCAGCTCTCATTGGACCAAGAGCACTCACTGGACCAAGAGAGGCTTCTGGAGACACAGAATCCACCACCTCTGATTGGACCAAGAGCCATGATAAGACCAAGAGCAGCTGCCTGAGACACAGAATCCACCAGCTCTAATTAGACCAAGAGCTAAATTTGGACCCAGAGTGGCCCCCTGAGACACAGACACAGCAAGCACATATTGGACCAAGAGCAGCTCACTAAGACACAAGCACCTCTTGCACCTATTGGAGGAAGAGATTGGTAGATGCCAGTGCAAAAATACACACAACAACAAAAAGAACAATAAGGCATCACCAGAACCTAGTGATTCTACAACAGCAAGACCTGAACTTCAAAACATAGAAGAAGCAGAAGAAAGCAACCTTAAAAATAATTTTATGAAGATGATAGTGCCCTTTAAAGAGGAAATGAAAACTTTCCTTAAAAAATCGAAGAAAATACTATCAAGAAATTGGAAGAAATCAATAAATCCCTTAAAGAAAGCCAAGAAAACCATGAAAAAAGCAATCAAACATGTGAAGGAAAGAGTTCAAGACCTAAAAATTGAAATAGAAACACTGAAGAAGACAAAAGCTGAGGGAATGTTGGAAATAGAAAATCTGAGTAAATGAACAGGAACTACAGATGCAAGCATAACCAATAGAATACAAGAGATGGAAGAGAGAATCTCTGGCATAGAGGATACAATAGAGGAAATAGAATCATCAGTCAAAGAAAACACCACAGCCAAAAATGTCATATCACAAAATGTCCAAGAAATCTGGGACACCACAAAAAGGCCAAACCTAAGAATAACAGGGATAGAAGAAAGAGAATACCAACTCAAAGTCACAGAAAATATACTAAACAAAATCATGGAATAAAACTTTCCCAACTTACAGAAGGAAATACCTATGAAGATACACGAAGCTTATAGAACATCAAATAGACTAGACCCTCCACTCAAAAAAGTCCCCTTGCTATATAATAATTAACCACTAAACATACAGAATAAAGAAAGAATATTTATTTATTTATTTATTTATTTTTTTATTTTATTTTTCAATATAATTCAACTTTACATATCAGCAATTATTTCCCCTGTTCTCCCTCCTCCTGCCCCTCCCCCCTCCCCCGGCCCACTCCCCATTTCCATCTCCTCCAGGGCAAAGACTCCCCCGTAGGATTGAGATCAACCTGGTGAACTCAGCCCAGGCAGGTCTAGTCCCCTCCTCCCCGGCTGAGCCAAGCGTCTCTACTAAGCCCCAGGTTTCATACAACCAATTCATGCACTGAGCACAGGACCCGGTCCAACTGCCTGGATGCCTCCTAAACAGATCAAGCCAATCAACTGTCTCACCCATTCAGAGGGCCTGATCCAGTTGGGAGCCCCTCAGCCATTGTTCCAGTTCATGTGTTTCCATTCATTTGGCCACTTGTCCCTATCAGCTATGTTCATATCAGCATTATTTGTAATAGCTAGAACCTGGAAACAACCTAGATGCCCTTCAACCGAAGAATGGATAAATAAACTGTGGTACATATACACAATGGAATACTACTCAGCAGAGAAAAACAATGACATCATGAGGTTTGCAGGGAAATGGAGGGATCTAGAAAAAATCCTCCTGAGTGAGGTAACCCAAACTCAGAAAGACAACATGGTATGTACCCATTCATAGGAGAATACTAGTTGTGGAACAAGGATGACTGGACGGCTACTCACAACACCAGGGAAGCTACCTGGAAAACAGGACCCCAAGAAAGACACTGGGATCGCCCAGTGATGGAGAAATGGATGAGATCTACATGAACAGTCTGGACGTGAGTGGGGGTAATGAGGGGCGAGGGGAGAGGGAAAGAGAACTTGGGGGAGCGGGAGATCCCAACTGGATCAAGAACAGAGAGGGAACACAAGGAATGTTCATGGTAAATGAAGACCACATGAGAAGAGGAAGAAGCAAAGTGCTGGAGAGGCCCACAGAAATCCACAAAGATACCCCCACAATAGACTACTGGCAATAGTCGAGAAATAGCCTGATCTGACCTACCCTGATGATAGGATGGCCAAACACCCTAATTGTCGTGCTAGAAACCCCATCCAGTGACTGAGGGAACTAGATGCAGATATCCACGGTCAGGCCCCAGGTGGAGCTCCGGGAGTACAATTGGCGAGAAGGAGGAGGGTTTATGTGAGCAAGAGTTGTTGGGAACAGCGATGGATAAAGAAAGAATACTAAGAGCAGCAAAGGAAAAAGGCCAAGTGACTTATAAAGGCAGATCCATCAGAATAACACCTGATTTCTCAATGGTGATTCTGAAAGCCAGAAAGTCCTGGACAGATATAATGCAGACACTAAGAGACCACAGATGCCAGCCTACACTAATATACCCAGCAAAACTTTCATTCACCATAGACATAATAAACAAGAAATTTCAATTCAAAACCAGATTTAAACAAACCTATCCACAAATCCAGCCCTACAGAAAGCACTAGAAGGAAAACTTCAACCAGAGAATCACCAAGTTATAATTCAAAAATCTGTACTCCAACAAAATTGGAAAATCCAAAAGAGATGGACAATTTTCTGGATAGGTACCACATACCAAAGTTAAATCAAGACCAGAAAAACTATTTAAATACACCAATAACCCCTAAGTAAATAGAATCAGTCATTAAAAGTCTCCCAACCAAAAAAAGCCCAGGACCAGATGGTTTCAGTGCAGAATTCTACCAGATTTTCAAAGAAGAGCTAATTCCAATACTCTTCAAATTGTTCCACATAATAGAAACAGAGAGAACATTACCAAACTTCTGTTATGAGGCTACAGTTACCCTGATACCCAAACCACACCAAGATACAACAAAGAAAGAGAATTACAGACCAGTCTCCCTCATGGACATTGTTGCAAAATACTCAGTAAAATACTAGCAAACTGAATCCAACAACACATCAAAGAAATATCCACCATGACCAAGTAGGCTTCATCCAGAGATGCAAGAATGGTTCAACATGCAAAAATTTGTAAATGTAATACACCATATAAACAAACTGAAAGGAAAAAAAAAACAAACACATGGTCATCTCATTAGATGCTGAAAAAGCCTTTGACAAAATTCAACACCCCTTCATGATAAAGGTCTTCCAGACTGCCAGTGATACCATTTAGTTCAGTTTCTGTTGGCTAGCTACTCCTGGACAGGCTGTCTACCATAAAAGTAATTTGCTTATCCACTGGGAAAGACTCACTTAGAGAAAACTAAATTTTCATTTGCAAGTGGTTATCAATTGGAGATAGTTTCTGGTGAGGCATGAAGGTGTGTGTTCATTTCTCCATTCGGTCCTGGAACTCACCCTCATGCAGACCCCATGCTGACCCTGGGGATTCTGGCTTGGGCTCTGAGTTCATCCATGTGTCCTTCCTGTTATGTTTAGAAAGTCTTGTTTCCATGATGTACAATATTCCCTCAGACTCTAGCACTTTTTCTTCCTCTTCTTCTGCAGAGTTCCCTGAGCCCTTAAAGGTGAGATTTAAGAGAGAAATACTGTTATTGTTGAAGACAATGCCTATACAACTCACTGAAGATGGAGAAGTCAAGCTGGTACCTACCTAGGGCCATTACTTCTACTTTTTCTTATCTTGGCACCAGAAGGTTCTTGGTGCGATACCAAAGGAGAAACATAAACCCAGCTACAAATACATGAGGTATTTCAGAGATCTCATGTAAAACTAAATACTACTGTTCTACTAAGGGTACATAGCAATAAAAAGACTAATGACATTTGCTGTTCTCATTGTGCCTTGTTCAGAAATCATCTGTGAAATTTCCTCATGCAGCAGATGGGAACAAGGACAAAGACTCGCAGTCAATAACCAGAGAGTGAGAGACCTTGGAACATTCTGTTCAATGTGTGTGTGTGTGTGTGTGTGTGTGTGTGTGTGTGTGCATGCGTTTAACATTGTCTTTAGTATTGAGAACTTCATATATGCATACAATGAAATATTATAATACATACTCCCATTTTCTATCCTCCATTCCCCTATCACATAATTGTCATCCAATCTCCATGTTTATTTTTCTTTTCTTAACCCAGTTACAAAAGTTAGTCTTTCCCATATGTGCATCGATATGAGGTCATCCAGCAGAGCATAGGAAATCTACCTGTTGCCACATCCAAAAAAAAAAAAATGATGATTTTCTCAATACCTCCAGCAGCTATCCACTGTAAAATTTTGCAGTAACAAAGGGCTTGGAGATTTTATACCACATCCATGTCAGAATTTTGACTGGCTTGATCTTGTGTGGGTGTTGTATAGGTAACTTTAGCTGTTGTGCGACATTTGATTGCCATAGCTGTGTCAGGTCAAGAAGAAACCATTTCTCATTACTCTTCATCCTCCATCTCTCATATTCTTTCTGCCTCTTCTGAAAAGTTCTTTGAGCCTTGGTGATGATTATGGGTTGTCATGGTAAATTAAGAAAAATAATTGGGAACCATTTTTAGTTTATAATTCTTTATATAATGTGCATATTTACCCTTATAAAATGCATGTTCCCTTGATTTCATATTTACTCTTATTTGATATGAACTTTGAAATCATTCTTATTATCCTTCAAAGATTTATTCTCTTTTAAAATTCAAACTATTTCCCAATAACACAAGTTTTGGAAAAAGAAAAAAAAAACATAGCTATTAACAGTATAGAAATTAAAATTAGTGTTCAAAACCTTCCAACAGGGCCAGAAAGATACCTCCATAGGAAAAGACATTAGACACTGTCAAGAAGCCTGTCAAACATATCTCAATTGCTGCTATACACATAAAGGTGGAGGGAAAGAACCAACTAGACACAGTTGTCCCCTGACCTCAATACATTCACTGTATCATCTGCTCTCCCCACATACATCATGCACACATGCAATAGAAATGCTAGAACAGGAAAGAGTCATTGTTAAATTCTATTAAAAGTTAAAATAAATAAGGTATATCATACCCAAAATCTTCCAAAAAACAGTGAAAAGAGAAGGAACATATAAAATCTTGGTTTAGAAATCCTGAAAAATTATCATAAAAATGAAAGTATAGACTATTATCCTCTTTAAAAAAATGATGCTGCAACTATGCAGGGTTAATGTAGTCACAGAATGTGAAGGAGAAATTATAACTGCATGCATGATCCCTAACTACATTCTAAGTATTTGTCCTTATACCCAAAAATAAGTGTAGTCCTCTCACTCATCAAGGAAACTTCTCTCCATAAAAATGGAAATTATTACAGGAAACCACAGTCAATAAAAATGCAGAGTTGTAGAGCCCTGTCATATTGAATACATCTACAAAACAGTTCCCACACCTAAAGCTCAGGAAAGATTGTGAGAAAGAGGCAGAAAGATTGTAAAAGGAAGAGGATCATGAAGTTTGCTATGAGAATGGGTCTCCTAAGAATGTCAGAAGTTCACAAAGTCTCACCAACAGAACTGCCTAAACATGAGTTGAAAAAAGAATGTAGCAATAGACATGCTGAAGTGGAAGAGATAAATCCCAGGAGGCCTCAACTATATGTAAAGGATTACAGGCAAATAAGGCAGCTGAAAGTAGGAGAAATAGTCTTGCTCACAGAAGAGCACAACAATCAAAGTCCAATGACCAATGGCCAGCCCTGAAAATATATATATTTGTAACATCATAATGACAGAGCAAGTTGTGTTTCTGAATTTTATATATATGTATGTATGTATATATATGAGAGAGAGGAAAAAAACAGAGAGACTGTGAGGGAGGGAAGGAGAGAGAGAGAGAGAGAGAGAGAGAGAGAGAGAGAGAGAGAGAGAATTAATGAGAAGAGAGGCCATACATTTGAAAGAGAGAAAGGAGGGGTATATGGGGAGACTTGCAGGGAGGAAAGGGATAGAAAAAATGATGTAATTATGTATACTCTTAGAAAATAAAAGATATGATGAAAAGATGACACAAATATCTCTGCCTTTACCACAAACAATGGTAAATTGAATTCAACATTACATTAAAAGCAACATACAGCATAGCAAATTAGATTCTAAGTCTTAAATTAAGAACAGTTCCACATATGAAAATCAGTTCACAGGACTAAGTTTTTTTAACAGTATTTAATCATACAATATGTTCTGAATACAATTTCCCCTCTTCCAAATCCTCTCAGATCCTGCCTGCTTGCCCATCCACCGAAACATGCACCCTTTCCCTACCCATTAGAATACAAATGGGTACCAGAATAAATTAATAAATATATACGGTAATATAAAATAAAAATAAACAAAACAGAATAGTACAAAATAAACAAATAAACAGAAGAAAAATAGCCAAAGAAAAAGCATATTAAGCATATAGACAAAAAGACACACAAGCTTACACACACAGAAATCCCATAACACAAAACTGGAAACCATAACGTATGACAAAGTCCTTTTTAAAAAGCAAACATTAAATGCAGAGAAATAATCTTCCAAAATTCCACAATTACCTCATAAAACTGTAGTAACCTATATTTAGAAACAATTTGTAAGAACATAATTAAGGCCTTAGATTGAAAGTCAGCACATTCCAAGTCAAAATAATTAGTAATGATAACTGAGTCATTACATGTGAAAAATGTAATAACTAGTAAGAAAAGAGATACTTTGTATTTGATTGGACATTAGAAAAGTACAAATCAATTAACAATATGTTCTGAAGTGTATTATTATATTTGTATATTGTTTCTGGAAAACTGATATTGAAAGAAAAAAATGTCTGTAATGCCCCACACACACATACACACACACAAAAAAAATCAAAATCCTTACTCATTGGATTTGTCATATAGGTATAGTATAGTTTGATAGTTACTCTTACCAGTATGCTTCCCTGGGTTAATAAATTACCAGACGGTTGATATAACATTGTTTCAAAGTTTGTTTGTCAGAGGGTTTTCGGAAACAATTAGCATTTGAATTAACAGCCTGAGTGAAAAAATCATCTACTGCCTCATCCGCACTCATGGTAGAAGTGAAAGTCAGGGAGGCATTGCTGGACGCTATATACCAATTTATGCTGGAGCACTGTCTTCTGATGTTGGGTATGGGAGTACCTACCTCCCTGTCTTTAGACTTGGCTTGGATTCATTACTCCATACGAATCCCTGGTTCTGCTGTGTCAGCATCACATAGAACGTTACTTCCATTATCACAGTTAGTTTCTACAGTACATCTATCACTTCTATTATGTCTATTCATCTAATTTATCTATTTGCCTGTCCGTTTGTATAGCTACTTACTGATCTATGCTTCTACCTATATCTGAATTTATTTCTTTATAGAAACATGATTACTGCGACACATATATTGATAAAAAAAGCACATGAATATTTGTTAGCTATTGATTTATTTATCTATCTTTGGGTACCAAATGAGGGGAGAATGTTCTTTTCAAGTATAACCATGTAAAAAAACAGAAAACAATTGCGGTACCACGTAAAAATTCATTATAATTCAAAAGTTTTGATTATATAATTCAAGTTAACTCAGAACAATTTTAAGACTAGGAAATCAAAAACTAAGATGATGAAAAAAACATGTAAATAGGAAAAATCAGGATAATAAAACCAAAGTGTAATAACAAAAATAGTAATTAAATAAAGGTTATTAACTTATCAAAAATATTTATATAACATTGAGTCAGAAAAATATGTTTAATACATTTTTATAATTTCACATAGAAATTCATTGAGATAAGTCATAATTTCAAGAATGAAACTGTCTAAAATATAAAATCATATCTATAATATAGTATATATGTATATGTATATATATGTATATATATATATATATTTTTCTTAGAGTAATTGAGTTCCACCAAAATCCACGACAAAAATTTGCTTAGAAAAATCCTTCTGATATGTTGAAAATCTCAAGTAATTCATAAGTTAGTTCTTAAAGGGATATTAGAGAACAATTTGTGGAACAAAAACTGAGGTATATAGACTGAGGGGCTGGCTCTACGGATAAGTACTTACCGTGCCGGGATGAGGACCTTAGCTTAAATAACCATTACCCACTTACAGAGCAGCTTAAGGACACATCTGAACCTGTAACCCCAGCACTGTGGGGAGCAGAGACTGAAGGATCATTAATGTTTGCTGCCAACCAGTGCAGCCCCAGGTACTAGGAGAGATTTTTGTCCCATGGTAATAAGGCAGGCAGACAGTCCTCCTATTTTACATACACACACACACACACACACACACACACACACACACACACACACACACATATACACACACAGGTTTGTCTCATGTACCCACATATATACAAGTGCATATAGCATACTTATAGATCACACACACACACACACATACACACACACACATACACACACACACACACCTGTAATATATTCCTAATATGCAAGTTGTAATACAATTGTAGCATAACTGAATGTGTAACAGTCTTTCCAGGTAACAGAAAATAATTTTTTTCAAGGCAACAATGTTTCAATGATATTTGGGTAAATATTGTAAAACAGTGAAAAGTCCATTAGGAATAGGAAAACTACAGATCAATTTCAGTATAAATTTGGAAGAAAAGAGCCCTAAAAGTGTTGTTGCTGACTTGGAGCCCCTAGATTTCTTTGTTTCAGGACTGAACATTTGTTGTAACATGTGAAATCAGCATACTTTCAGCACAAAATAGATAAAATAAACATTTCAACAGATTCAGAAAACCCATGTTTGTTTTTAAATCATAAAAGATATTTTTTAAATATATTTTTAAAAAATATGTTTTTTAAAAGAGTGCATGGCATAGTCTGTATGGGAGATAATTTCTCAATACATTAGTGTTGAGGGTGACATCATGATATTTCCTCACTTTATTCACTAGTGACTTGTTCAATGCCTGCTCATATTAAATCAGTACAATATTGCTTAATAAAAATGTAGGCATATCATACTTTCTCAAAGAAGTTAGGAGGAAAATAATTAAAACACTAGTCTATGAATGGAATAATCCACAGTTAAGGGGAAAGAAATGTACAATAAAGCAGAATTATTAGATAGAAAAAATATATCAGGACAGAATATCAAGACAATCCTTACATCAATGGACATGGGAAAGCTAGGTCCACATGCAGAGAACTGTCTTCATCCTTTATAAAAGACACACATACCCTGGTAAACCCTTTCAGAATGGCCCGTGCTCACAGCCTTGCATGCATCATATCTGAGGTATGGCAAGATTATTTCTGCAGTTCCTCACCTCCCTGTTTTGTGTATTTCGTGTAATGTAATCCCACATTTTCAATTGTTCCTCACCGTAAGGTTCACATTTTTCTCTCTACTCCTTCCTCTTTTGTTCTTCCAATGTCACAACTGCAATAACTGCTCCCTTATCCATGAATTTCCATCTCAAACCATTTTCTAAGTACTTTACACATTGAGGAGAAGTATATAAATCTGTGAAGAAATGGCGTGCTATCCCCATTTTCTATTCATGTTTTGGAGAAGTCACACAATGATCAAATTTTTTACTTTAATTTTTTTAACATAGTTAACACCTCATATACTGTAGCTCTTTGGGAAATATTAAGCCATACAAGCTTCTGTAAAGGCCCTTGTGCTCTTGCTGACTTGGTCATGAACTCTCTTCCATGGATGCTATCTGACTGTGCTATTTCACGCCTCTCCTCAAAGTTTGCTGTGGTGGCATGCCTTCTACAAATGTTCTATCATCGTGTTTTGTTTACTCCAAAGCCCATGTTGCCCTCTCAGTTATTATGTGTTTTAGATGTTTTACTATTAAATTGTATGTCCTTACAATATAAGCTCCTAGAAAGCAAAGAAAGGTGCTTATATTTTCTTTTACTCTATTTACTATCCCAGAGATGCAAGGTTGGTTCAACATAGGAAAGTCTGTCAATGTAATACACCATATAAACAAAGTCAAAGAAAAAAAAAACACATGTTCATTTCATTAGATGCTGAAAAGGCCTTTGACAAAATCCAACACCCCTTCATGATAAAGGTCTTGGAGAGATCAGGAATACAGGGAACATACCTAAACATAATAAAGGCAATTTACAACAAGCCAACAGCCAACATTAAATTAAATGGAGAGAAACTCAAAGCAATTCCACTAAAATCAGGAACAAGACAAGGCTGTCTGCTCTCCGCATATTTATTCAATATAGTACTTGAAGTTCTAGCCAGAGCAATAAAACAACAAAAGGAGAATAAGGGGATACAAATTGGAAAGGAAGAAGTCAAACTTTCCTTATTTGCAGAGGACATGATAGTATATATAAGTGACCCCAAAAATTCTACCAAGGAACTCTTACAGCTGATAAACACCTTCAGTAATGTGGCAGGATACAAGATTAACTCAAAAAAAAATCAGTAGCCCTCCTATATACAAATGACAAATGGGCTGAGAAAGAAATCAAAGAAACATCACCCTTTACAATAGTCATGAATAATATAAAATACTTTGGGGTAACTCTAATTAAGCAAGTGAAAGACCTGTATGACAAAAACTTTAAGTCCCTGAAGAAAGAAATTGAAGAAGATATCAGAAAATTGAAAGATTTCCCATGCTCATGGATAGGTAGGATTAACATAGTAAAAATGGCAATCTTACCAAAAGCAATCTACATATTCAATGCAATCCCCATCAAAATCCCAACACAATTCTTCACAGACCTGGAAAGAACATTACTCAATTTCACATGGAGAAACAAAAAAAACCCAGGATAGCCAAAAGAATCCTGTACAATAAAACAACCTCTGGAGGCATCACAATCCCTGACCTCAAGCTCTACTATAGAGCTACAGTAATAAAAACAGCTTGGACCTGGCTTGAAAACCAACACGTGGACCAATGGAATAGAATTGAAGACCCTGACATTAATCCGCACATGTATGAACACCTAATTTTTGACAAAGAAGCCAAAACTGTACAATGGAAAAAAGAAAGCATCTTCAAAAAATGGTGCTGGCATCACTGGATGTCAACATGTAGAAGACTGCAAACTATTTTTATGGCAGTCATACTTTTAATTGTTTAGACAATCAAATTGATACTACAGTAATAGTTCTTCAAATTCATATAAATTTTCAAGATCTGTACAGATAATGTTCACTTTTTCTTTAATTGATACTTTATAATTAAATTACAATTTTACTCACAAATGAAAAATTTTAAAAGATGATAACGTCAAGATTTAACTAGTAATTTGCTATTAAGTTAATGAATAACCACATAAAGTATAACCACATAAGTGGATATTGTAATATCTCATTTACAGTGACTACCATGGCATGATAACTTAAGGCTGCAGTAGTGGCATGCATTCTTTGACTATAACTAAAAGCTCTCTAATTGGACTTAAGACCTTAAGATGCACCCAACAAGAGGGAAGGCATGGTTGGTACTGGTAACCATGGTAACCCCGGGTTAGTGAAGTCATGGACATTGGAGGGGAACCTACAACTGTCACTTTAACCGAATTATCCCCAATTACATTAGAAGTATTTGTTCTCATAATCACAGTATGTACTTTTACTTTTCATTCTCCATCCAGGGAACTTTTCATTTCAACAAAGATTATTACAGAAGTGACAATCAATTAAAAAAATCAGAGTTGCAAAGCCTAATCCAAAAGGATCTATCTATATAACAACTCTCTTAACTAAGGCTCAGAGAACATCATAGAAAGGGAGTTGGGGCAGGGATGGTTTGTAAGAGTCAGAGGATCAGCGGGATTGCTGTGAGATTATTCTCCTAGCATTGCAGGAAACTGCAGTCATAAAATTTCATCAACATGAGTGATTGAACATGAACTGAACAAGAACAAACAGCAATAGAATGCTAAAGCAGAGAAGAAAAGCCCAGAAGGCCTCAGATACATTCAGAGAAATACAAACAACCAAGAAATGCTAAGAAGTGGGAAAAATGTCTTCCCTAAGGAAGAGCATAGCAATTGGTTATCCAATACCAAATATATTGCCATGAAAAATAAATAAAATCATATTATACTGGCTAAGCATGTTGTCTTTATGCATTTAGGAATTTGCACGTATGTTTTTTATAATATACATATATGTGTAACAATAATTAATAAAAAGATGTTGTGAATTTAAATGCAAGCAATCAGAGGCATATGGGAGAAAGCAAAATGGAGGAGAAAGTGATGCAATTATGTTATGATCTCAAAAAAAAAGAAATAATAAAATATATCGTTTGGTTTATTCTCATGGATCATTAATCACATCTTATTAACATACAACTATTAAATGATACATAGAAACAGCACATGTATATGTGACTTGATTTATTTTTTGGACATGTATGCATATACTTTCATTTATAAGGGAATCTAAAGTAATTGAATATTCCAATGTAGAAAGAACAGTGGTCTCATAGAGAAATGAGTGGAGTAGATAAGACCATGTTGGTCAGAAACACAGTTATATTTAATGAAAATCAAGACGCTAACATGCATAATGCTGTTAGTTACATTGTATGAATTGTATTCTCAAAATTTTTAAGATATCAGGTAAACTTGCTTAAACTAGTTGAGAACTGACTGTGGTATTCTTTTCAGTTTTATATCAAAGCATCATAGCATGTATCTGTATCTGATCCATAGTAATAATAAAATACAGACAGATGAGTAACTAATGCATAGCAATTTGTGCTCAATTGTGTAACTGAGTAATTTACATTTAGTAATTTAAATTGTTCTTACATGTCTGTATGATTTGCACTCATGGTGATGGATCAGTCAGTGAACTCATGACATCACTGTATAGGAAGAAGTTTCAACACAGTTTGGAAAGGAGATAGGCTATAATATCTTAGGCATACATGCATTATTTTTTTTTCATCTTCTTCAGAGTGTTATTTTCTGTTAGTTCCACTTTTCAACACCCACTAATACAAGGAGATAGCCAGGATATTTTATCTTTTCCTACCATAAATAATGTTACATTGAACACCTCTGAGTCTCTATCACCCTATCACTGCGGGCAATTAAAAAGACTTCTGATGTATAGTTTCCCAGAATTGAAAATGCTTATCCACAGTAAATGAGCAGCTACAGTGCAATCATTACTTTGAGACTGCCCTTGGATATTCTTTCGAATCATACATTTTACTTAATCATAGCGCTGCTGCTTTTTCTACACACCGTACTGTAGCAGGAAACAATTAGTTACATTAATTCTCTCCTATCTAAAAGGCAACATGAGTATCTCATCACTGCTTCAACCTAATATCTAATTCCAGAAGTCTCTAATGCTCCCTGTCATGTTCTGTAGTTTATAATCCAGGCCGTTTTTTCTCCTCCCAAAGTTGTTTATCCAGTATATCATTTAAATTGAATATAAAGGAAAAACAAATTTGCCTTGTACTAAAATATTATTTTCTTGTCTGAAATCTATATGGGTTACAAAAGAGAAGATTACAATTTTACCAAAAGAGCCTTTTCCACAAAGCAATATGATGTGAGACTGAAATTATATGCATAAACATCTCCCATGACAAAACAAATGCTTCACATGCAACAATCATTCACTTTGCATTGACAAACCTTTCTTTAACAGCTACATATGGTCACTCTCTCTTCTTCATGTTGTATCTTTTTCAATTGCACCTGTGAGTCATTTTAATACAGATAATTGAATCGCAGCTAATTTTCCATCTGGCGTTCCAGATTGCGTACTTACTACTGCTGAGTTGAGGCTGATATTTTTCATTTGTATTACTTCATCATTTTATTCACTGTCACGTCTCTAACAGTACATGACATTTATAAAGTACGTCATGCGAGACAGATCAAAATTCCCCAAGTGTAATTCCTTAGTGAAGCATTTGGATATTTTACCCTGCCTTTTTATATGCCGTGTTTTGACTTTTAAATTACGGTATCTTTCATCTTTCTTGTGAGATGTAATTTTAACTGACATCAATAGTATAAGGATTTCTATAAATTATCATGTAGTCTACTGTTTTTCATTGTTATTTAATGTACAGTGTGTATTGATGACAGAAGAAGCCTTGATTAAATGTGTTATCTCTCTATTATTAAGGAAATCTGGCATTGTTCTTATCACAATATTTAATGTTGAAAATATCACATAATTATGCATAGTGTAAATGATATAGATTCAATTTTGTATATAAATCTTATATTTAATGTGGCAGCAGTGGGTTAGGGCTTAAAGTGTGTTCACATCATCTGAGAGTGTTAGGGTTGTAAAGGATTTTATGTATTGGCAAAAGAATGACTTTGGCTCCAGAGATCAAGTTTGTTTATTATTAGGAATTTTATATGAATTATCAAAAAAGATACTATTTTCAAATATTTTAAGAAATTATGCTAACAATATTTTCATTTTAGGGTTTCTGTGAAGACTAAATATGTCACCCATAAAGATAAAATTCAACAGATTTATTTTTCTTTGCCTCTTATCACATTCCCATTGTCTGTCTTATAAATCATGTCTCAATGAACTTTTTTATTGCTTCTTCAATTTACCTCATTTCCAAATGACCAAAACCTGCTATTTCTCATTCTGTACACTGTGCTATGGATTAGAGTCAGTGTATGCAAACCTGTCCAGTCTGCTTATTCCACCAGAAAATCTGTCATAGTAACCTTTATATACTGAGAATATCAAAGCCTGGAGAAGCTTACACCTGTATTTTGAAATGTACTAGTAATTTAAATACAATAACAATATTTTTGAGAGGCGATAAATGTGTTGTTACTTAGTAAAAAGCATTATATTTTAAAATTTGGAAGAATGTTACTGATTTTATTTGCTACATTGTGTTTAATTATGCTGATGTGTGATGTCTCATATTTTTCTTAATACATACATATATATGCAATTGTGCAAATTTTTGCTGTCTCATGTATCCACAGTGCAGATTGTCTCAGTGCTGCTTCTTTAAATTTTCAGAAAATATATCCTGAAATATGTCTGCATTATCTTATATAAGCTTATATACACCTCACTAAAGAGGCTACAGGATTCAACCTTGTAGGAATCTTTCTTATGTAATAATAGAATAGTGTTAAGGGAGTTTTGATTCTTTTCAATATCCTTAAAATTTATATTTTTTGTAAAGATTGATTGATTTATAGAGACTTTGCTAGCAGTTGTGAGAGAAATGCAGTGAAAAATGTTTAGCTACCTCATCAGTCTGAGTTCATAGAAATTGCTGCCTACATTTGAAATATAATGATGTTGAATACACAAGTATAAAGTATTATAAACAACATACACAACCTTTCAAAATGTTATTTTGATTAAATAAAGCATATGCATAGATTAAAATTCATATAATTGCAAAATTATCAAAATTATTTACCAAGAATATATCTTGAAAAATGTGACAGTCTCTCATTATGGAAAACACAACACCAATTAGAAGAAAGCCCAAGGCCTTTACGATACTTTATTTCATAACTAGTAAATGTCAGTAGTGACTACTTTAACAAATCTACAAAGAAGCATGTTAGAAATTATCTATATATGGCTATGAAATTCAGATTTTTCATATTTTTTATCTTTTACAGTCTAGATGTAGAGACTGAGATTTTTTTCCCCCGATAAGCTCCCTAATTGGTTATCTAACACCAATTGGTAACCTAAGAACAAATGTACAGGCCACACTAACTAGACTTGGTTGTATTTATATATTTATTAATGTAGATGTAACAAAAATATGTACTACATTGATTAAAATAAATCTTATGTTTAATCAACCTTTCTACTTTTTATTTGAAATTAGGTATTAACAAGCACACTTTTTTTAAACTAGTGTATGCTTTATATTAAGAAATTGTTTTATTCATTTTACATACCAACCACTGATCTTCCACTCTTCCCTCCTCCCATCTCCCCATTCCCTCCTCTGACAAAGTAAGGCTTCCCATGGGGAGTCAGCAGAGCCTGGTATATTCAATGGAGGCAGATCCAAGCCTCCCTCCTACATCAAGGCTGTGCAAGGTGTCCCACCATTGGTAATGGGCTTCAAAAAGCCAGCTCATGTAACAGAGATGGATCCTGATCCTACTGCCAGAGACCCCTAAAGCAGATCAAGATACAAAACTGTCTTGCTTATGCAGAGGGCCTAGTCCAGTCCCATGCAGGCTCCACAGTTGTTGTTCTAAAGTTGATGAGTCCCCAGTAGCTTGGTTTGGTTGTCTCTGTAGTTTTCCCATCATGATCTTGACACCTCTTTTGCATATAGAATCCCTCTTCTCTCTACAAGCACACTCTTAAGCTACCTGTGTTCAACACACACATACATGTTGGAGTATTAGAGAAAAATGACAACAAGTGACTATTATAACTTCAACCAAGCTACTGGAACTACTTTGAAGGAAGTTTCTCTTTTCTTCCCAGTTCTGGACACACTTAAAGTCACTTCATCTTGTAAATGACTATACATTTTCAAGGAATCCTTTTATATCTGTTTTTGGAATATTAGTGACTCTGATTTATTCCCCATTCATTCTACAACTTCTCCCATTTGAATATATATATATATATATTGCTGGAGATGTTGTGAATGTGTTGCTCTGATTGATTGATAAATAAAATGCTGATTGGCCAGTAGCCAGGCAGAAATTATAATGCAAGCAGGATAAGGAGAGAGGAGAATTCTGCCAGCCGCCATGAGGAGAAGCATGATGTAAGATACCTGTAAGCCAGGAGCCACGTGGCAAGGTATCGATTTATAGAAATGGGTTAATTTAAGATATAAGAACAGATAACAAAAAGCCTGCCAAGGCCATACAGTTTATAAGTAATATAAGTTACTGTGTGTTTACTTGGGGGACACAAGTGGGAGAGATTTGTCCTGAGTGCGGGCCAGGCAGGACACAGGAAAACTTCAGCTACAACACACACACACACACACACACACACACACACACACACACACACACACACACACACACTTTTTGTGCTATCACAGGCCTGGAGGTCATGACTATGATTCCTGAAATGTGGTGATATGCTCACATGCACATATATACAGTAAGACCAAAAGCAAAATAAATCAATGATATGCCTATTTATGGAGCAAGGATAAAGGGAGATAATGATGTTGAAATGTGATTTTCTTTTTTTTAAAAAAAATACATATATGTGTGTGTGTGTCTGTATGTAGGTGTGTACATATCAGTGCAGGTGTCTTTGGAGACCAGAAGAAAGTGTCAGATCTCTTGGAACTGGAGCTACAGACAGTTATGAGTTACCTGATGTGGGAATTGAACCTGGGTCCTCTGTAAGAGCAAGTGAGTGCTTTTAACCACTGAGCCATCTCTCCAGCCTAAATGTGATTTTCTTAAATTTATTATTTTTGTTGTCTTTACATCCCAATGAAAGTTTCTCCTCCCTCCCCTCCTTTCAATTCCCTTCTCCCCACCTCCCCTTTACTGTTTCCCCCATCCTTTTCCACAAGTTTCTTGGAGCTCTGCCTAATGTTTGGCTGTGGTTCTTTGCATCTTTGTGGGGTGAAGCCTCTCAGATGACAGTTGGGGGTAGGCACAAATCTGGGAGGACAGCAGAACATAATTAGTAGTTCTTTCATTGATGTTTTTTGATAGTCATGTTTGTTTCTGTCCTATGTCTCTGAGGTATCCTACCTCTGGTACTGGTCATCAGGACTGAGCTCCCTCTCAGAGCATGGTTCTTGAGCTAGGCCCTTCATTAGTTGGCCACTCTTACAATTTCTTTTTTTTAATTTTTAAAATTTATTTTATATACCAACAGTCTCCCCTCATTCCTGTCCTCCTGTTCCTTCCCACCACCTCCTTTCTACCCTCCCCCACATCCACTCCTTAGAAAGGGCAAGGCCTCTCATGCGAGTCAACAACACATGGCATATCAAGTTGAGACAGGACTAAGATCCTCCCCTCTACACCAAGGCTGAGTGAGGCTTTCCACCATAGCTCATGGACCAAGGACAGATTCTGGTCCCACTATTAGGGGCCCCACAATCAGACCAAGCTACACAACTGTCACCCACATGCATGAGCCCAGGTTGGTCCCATGTAGGTTCCCTAGCTGTTGAATCCCTGAGCTACCACAAGCTTGGGTTAGCTGCCTCTGTAGGTTTCTTCATCATGATCTTGACCGCCCCCCCACCCCGACTCCTTAAAATCCTTCCTCCCTCTCTTCAACAGGACTCCACTAGCTCAGCTCATTATTTGGCTGTGGATCTGTGCATCTGCTTCCCGCAGTTACTGGATGAAGATTCTGATGACAATGAAGGTAGTCACCAGTCTGAATACAGGAGAAAGCCAGTTCAGGCACCCTCTCCACTATTACTAGGAGTCTTAGCTGGGATCATCCTTATGGACGCCTGGGAGTTTCCATGGCACCAGGTTCCTCCCTAACCCCAAAATGACTCTGTCTATCAAGATATCTCTTTCATTGCTGGATCTCTCCATCCTCCCCCAACTTAACCATCCCAATTCCTCATGTTCCCATCCCCTCCCTTCTAACCCTTTCCCCTGTCAATTGTTTATACAAGAGATGTCATCTATTTCCCTTCCCATGGTCCTCCTTGTCACCTGGTTTCTTTAGGGCTGTGGATTGTAGCCTGGTTATCCTTTGCTTTGCATCTACTGTGCCAGTTTTACCCTACTACATCTTGTAGGCAGGATGAATTGTAGGTAGAAGCTTTTGTGTTTGGGTTAGTGATCCAGTCCCTCCACTGGAAGTGTTTGCCTGGTTACATGAGACTAGCAGTTCAAGATCCATATCCACCATTATCAGGCGTCTTAGCTGGGATCACTATAGTAAATTCCTGGGATTTTTTTTTTTTTAAGAAGAATAATGTGGCTTCCACAGTGCACGCTACAAAAGCATACCTGATCTTCCTTTACAGTTGTAACTATCTATCTTAATGCTAGTTAGCATAAACTTAATAATTTCTGCATTGAGATATATAATTTATATCTTTTTTGATCTATGAGAAATTATGTACTGGTTCTTTTAAAGCTCAGATAGGTTTAACTTAAATAAGCTGTTTCTAAACCTATACCAAGACAATGTTCCCATAATGAAATTGTAAGTCAAATGCTTTAATCCTAGTAATCATGTTGGCCACAGAGATAATTTACATGACGTTTTAAATATGACAAAAACCATCAATTCTTTGGTTTGAGGAAGTTCAATTATGTGAACATTTGATCTTTAGAATTTTCTGTAACATCACAGCAGAATGGGCAGCAGCCATGTGACTCACTACTACAGCTCCTGCTGTAAATATTCATCTTCATTTTCTACACCCAGGAAGGTACATCCTTAATTCAATTGCAAGTTCTGCAGGTTTTCCATAGCTCATACCCATCACTTACATTAAAATCTTCTCTTGAGTTCAAGTTGCAGCTCAAGTTTAAGTCTTGGAGGTAGTGAATGAGCAGCATTGGTACTACCTTTTCCTTTTCTGTTCCAAATATTTTTGCCTTTGAAGACATATTAATTTCTTCTCCATTATTTTTCCTGCTGACTCATGCCTAGCACCAAGTCCAAAAGTGAATGGCTATTCAGAAACCATTCAATAAACGATGTATAAAATCCAGTGCCCTTTTTTTATCCCTATAATTCTCTATTGATTTTTTTCCAGAATAATAGTAGAAATTACAGAGAATCTGCCACATTAAAAATAAATATCCAAATCCAAAGGTTTCATTCTTTGAATACTTTCTGATATATAACACAAGAGACTGAGCTCTAGACATCTATCATATTTTCCTCAATTATGTAATAGATTGGGGTTTGCTCTTAAGAAATACAGCAAAACATGCCTTATAGTCAAATACGGGTGATATGTGTGGTCAATGCTGTTAACACTCCACTCTGATCACTGCCACATCCCTGTGAACTGACTTCCTAATTTTCTGGGATTTATAATTATCTGACTTATATCAGGAATATCCTCTCTCAAACTAACCTTTGGCTCTAGGACTGCTCTACCTGCATGC
>CABHPQ010157519.1:27547-38550 GCA_902168405.1 Peromyscus aztecus
GAGGTGGGAGTGCATATATCTGAGTGTAAGAATATTCACCTGTGAGAATGGACTTTCCCATTCAATCATGTTTGGAAGCTAGAGGTTGACATCAGGGTATCTTACTCAAGGTTTTTGTTTTACATTTTTAAAGATAACTTTTCTTCAATTTTTGTTTTCCTTGTGTTGAAAATGTATTTTTTCTTACATAATATATCTTAATTATGGCTTTTCCTTCCACCGTTTCTTCTTGCCAGATACACTCCCTTTCTGTCTCTCATTCTCATCAGGAAGCAAATAGGCTTTTAAGTGGTTATAATAAATATCAATATAATAAGATAAAAATAACTATAACACATTGGAATTGAATAAAATAAACCAAAGAAACAAAGCCCAAGGGAAGGCACAAGAAAGAAAGACCCACTTGTTTGTATTCGGTAATCCCATAAGAATAATAAACTGAAAGACATAAACTATACATAAAGTTCCTGGTGGAGACCTGTTCAGGCCTGGTGCATGCTGCCCCAGTCTCTATGAGTTCAAAAACCTTTTGATTATTTTGATTTAAGGAGCCTTGTTTTCTTGATGTCCTTCATCCCCATTGGCTCTTATATTACTTCTACCTTCTAAACCATGAGCAGAGGGATTTGATGGAGAAATCTCATTTAGAACTGAGTGTTCTAAGGTCTCTCACTCTCTACGTGCTTGTCTGTGAGCTTATTGGGATTAATCCACAGAGTCTATTTAATTATCAAAGGAGTTTATTTGGGGGTAAACTCACAACCACAGAAGATTTGTTGTAGGATCCAGGAAAGCTGAGATATGTCCCACATGAATGACTTGGTCCAAGATCTCAGCTTCCAGAACCACGAGGTAGCCAAGAAGAGGGGGCTTACTTGCACCCCCAGTCTTAAGTGTCCTCAGTGGTCCTGCCCCAGGGGCAGGTACCACAGAGTCATAGGCAGGTGTAATAGTTACAGCTGCCTCATGAGGGGCGATGCTTCAGGGCATGGCTCAAAGAGCTATCCACTACATGAGTTTCTGTATTTGTTCCCATCTGTTTCAAGAGGAAGATTCTCTAATGATGACTGCATAAGGCAGTGATCTATGAGTGCAGCAGAATGTTACTAGGAGTCATTTTTTTGCTGTATTTTTTATTATTTGGTTTTTTTGCTTGTTTGTTTGTTGTTTTTAGGACAACAGTATTTAGTTTCACCATAGATCCCTGGGCTATCTAATCTCAGATTTTTTTTTTTTTTTTTTTTTTGTCACCTGAGCATTGTCAGGTATGGGTTCTCCTGGAATGGGCCTTATGTCATATCAGTTGTTTGGTGACTTCCAAAAGCTTTGTGCCACTGTTGTCCTAGCTGATCTTGCAAGCAGGACAACATTGTATCAGAGGGTTTGTGGCTGGATTGGTGTTTGTGTTTTTCTTTTGTTGTCTTGCCAAGTACCTTTCTGTACCTAAGTTGCTAGAATGTGGGGTGAGGGCACTATGTAAATGCCGGCTAGACTTCTCCATATTCAAGGAGCTGTGTAGATGTTGTCTTCAGCAATGTGTCATTATCAACGGTGTTTGGAGAGCAATCTACAGTCTTGGCAACAGTTTCGGGAGTTTGGGGATTACCATGGAACCCTTTTGGCCAACAACCCAATCCTGGTACTGGAAGTTTTATTTGGTGAAAAGAGAGGGCTGTCAGGGGCTCTGTCTCTGGCATTATTTGGCAATTTCATTGAGGTAACCTTTAAATATACACACACACATACACACACACACACACACACACACACACACACACACATATACACACACACATGCGCACACACGTATATGTACATATACATATATTCGTGCATGTATATATGTCTGTACACACACATTTATACATATATATGTATGTATGTATATATATATATATATATAAAAGCTTCTACTAAATTAAGTTTCCAGGCTATCCCTCAAATGACTGTTTACTTTAGCTGTCTGTCTTCATATTCCCTCTCTTGTCCACCTCTCCTACTATCCCCACCACTCTCCATCCATCCACAACTAGTAAATCCAGTTCCCTTTCCTAACCAGATCCATCTATATACCCTAGTCCCTTAGACTATACTTAGCCTCTGGATTCTACAAATTGCAGCTTTGTTATCATTGACTTAACACTAATACTCATATATAAGTAAATACTAACTGGAGTGATGGCTCAGAGTTTAAGAGCACTGACTGCTCTTCCAGAGGTCCTGAGTTCAATTCCCAGCAACCACATGGTGGCTCACAACCATCTGTAATGAGATCTGGTGCCCTCTTCTGGCCTGTAGTCATACATACTGTATACATAATAAATATATAAATCTTTAAAAAAAGAAAAAAATAAGTAAATACATACCATATTATCTTTCTGGATCTGGGATCCCTCACTAAGGATGATTTTTTTTCTAGTCCCATCCACTTACCAATGAAATGTATTATTTTGCTGTTTTAATGGTCTAGTAATACTCCATTGTGTAAATGTATCATATCCTATTTATCCATTCTTAGGTTGGATTTAGGTTCTTTCTAAATTCTGACTATTGTGAAAAGAGCAGTAGTGAACACGGCTGAGCAAGTGTCTCTGTAGTAAAATGAAGTATATGCAAAAAAAACAGTATTCCTGGGTCTTAAAGTAGATTGATTCCCATCTTCCAAGGAAACACTACACTGATTTTCACACTGGCTGTGCATGTTTGCAGTTCCATTAGCAATGGATACATGTTCCTCTTAGTCTATATCCTTACCAACGTGAGCTATCATATGTGTTGTTAACTCTTCTGACAGGTGTAAGATAAAAATCTCAAAATTTTTTGATTTGCACATTTTGATGGCTATGGATGTTGAACATTTCTTTAAGTTTTACTCACCTATTTGAGTTTCCTTGAGCTCCCTCTTTTGGAAAGTCTTGGTTTAGATCTTTATCCCATTTTTGATTGGATTATATTTTTTATCTCTAGTTTTTTGAGTTCACCATATATTTTGCTTATTATCCCTCTGTCATCTATTTAGCAAATAAAAATGTTTTCTGATTCTATAGGATTAAACTTTCTTCAAATGATGGTGTCCTTTGTCATGTAGAAGCTTTTCAGTTTCATGAGGTCCCATTAATTAATTGTTGATCTTAGTGCCTGCTTTAACAGTATTCTTTCCAGAAAGTCATTTCCTGTACCAACATGTTTAAGGCTATCTCCCTGTTTTTCTTCTGTTAAGTTCAGTGTATCTGGTTGTATGTTGAGGTCCTTGAGACACTTGGAGTGAGTTTTGTGCAGGAAGATAAGTTTGGATGTGTTTGGATTCTTCTATATGCAGCCCTCTAGTTTGACCAGCATCATTTGATGAACATGTTGTCTTTATTCTCCATATTTCTGTATACTTTATAAAAAAACAGGTGATTTTGGTGTGTGGATTTAAGTCTGAGTCCCCAGTTTGATTCCATTGATCAGTGTGTCTGTTTTTCTGCTGATACTATGCTTTTTTTATTACTATAGCTCTGTAGCATAAATTGAAATCTGGAATGGTGATACCTTCAGCAGTTCTTTTATTGTTCAGGATTGCTTTAAAAATCCTGGGATTTTTTTTTTCATGTTTCCTTTTGAGGTTGAGTATTGTTCCTTCAAGGTCTGTAAGTATTGTGATGGAATTTTGATGAGAATTGCCTTGAATCTGTAGATTGCTTTTGTTAATATGGCCATTTTCCCTGTATTAATCCTAATGGTCCATGAGCATGGGAGATCATGATATCTTCTGAAATACTCTTCAATTTCTTCCGATATCTTTCTTCAATGTCTTATTGTTTTTATCATAAAAGTCTTTTTAGTTGCTCACTGAGAATTACCCCAAGATACTTTATATTATTTGAGGCTACTTTGAAAGGTGATTCCCTCCTTTCCAATTTCTTTCTCAGTTACTTTGTCATTTCTATAAAAGAGGCCCACTGATTTTTTTGTTGTTGTTATTAATATTGTAACCATTGTATTATTTTAAATATTGTAAATATTTAATAAATATATAAATAAATAAATATTTAATAAATAAATAAATAAATAAATAAATAAATAAATAAATATTGTAATATTTGCTGAAAGTGTTTATCAGCTGTAGGTATTTCCTGTTAGAATTTTGATGGTTGTTTACTCATGCTTTCTCATCACCCTCAAATAAAGTTTCCTTGATTTCTTCCTTTCCAATTTGTATGTTTATCAATCTATGTATGTTGAACCATGCCTCTATTTTTGGGATGAATCCTACTTCACCATGGTGAATGATCTTTTTGATGTTTTCTTGGATTAAGTTTGCAAATAACTTATTGAGAATTTTTGCTTCTGCATTCATAAGGGAAATTGGTCTGAACTTCTTTTTCTTTCTTGGATCTTTATGAAGTTTTGGTATCAGGGTTGCAGTGGTCTCTCAAAAAAACAGAAGAAGCTCAGAATCCCAGTTGTACTGGCTGGCCACTCTCAGTGCTGGGTTTATAGGTATATGTCTGATTTTTATGTGGGTTTTGGAACCTAGACACAGTTCCCCTTGCTTGAATAGCATTTATTTTACTTATACAGTTCTTTTCCTTGACTTTGAGATGTAGGTTATCCACCTGACTTCCATTATACTTCTCTATTACTTCTGTTAGTAGAAGGAGTTTTGCCCAAATCCTACTGTCCTTGCATCCCTGTCCTATTTATCTCTGAAATTACTGCTTTCACCAGTCATGTTCATCACTGAATAGCTTGTACAGGATATTTCATTCCTATGTCAGCTTTGGTTCTTCTAGTTTAAGGTATCACAAAATAGACAAAGATTTCCTATTTTCATTCAATTCTTAAGTACAAGAAATGAATAAGGCGATTTCATTAAACATGATCTCAACAATATTTCATGAGATGCATTCAGTTTAATTAATTTAATTAACAAAGGCTCTGGCGATGGATATCTTCATATTTATAACGTTATCCTTTTAAAATCTGATTAAAATCAGAAGAAATTTGTTTTTAAATGTCAATATTTAAGAAATATTTTCCATATGTTAGAGAAACCTTAGCTATATACTTTAACATATCATCACTGAAAATGAATGTCTTAAACATATATTTACAATTGCTTCTATATTTTAACTTTTATCCCATTTTAAATATTTTCATTGACCAAATGTAATTACTATTTACATTTTTAAAAAGCAAATTGCACTATTAATGTTTATACTTTATTTTCCATTTGTAATTATGAAGTGCACCTTATAGTCATTTTTTTAAATGTAATGGTAACTCCTTATATTTTGTTTTTGGTCAATTGCTCTGTAATGTGATGAATATAATGTCTTAATTTACCTTGATATCCTTGAACCTTAAGTGTTAATATGTAATCTTCATTTGTCCTCTTCAGTTTCCTTATTTAACCATAACAATTTCTTCAGTTTTACTCTGCTTTGTTAATGGATCAATATACCTCACCATTAATACCTGTTTATTTAGTGTATTATTAGTTAGAACCACTCTTACTTTGTGATCAGTTGGGTCACATCAACTCGATGAAGAGATAGCGCAATTCGTTCTTTCGTAGGATGCCTGAATGAAGTGACAGCTAATCAATGACTGCCTTTGTCCTTGTGTTCTTCAGCTGTCCCAGATAACACATATCAATCAGTGAGGAGTAACTCAGCATCAGCTATAATTACCTCAGCAAAACAGTCACTAGTGTCCTATCAGCTCTCAAACATTAAAAGCAAGTAAGAATTAATGTCATTCAATATTCAAGTTCATTGTCCTATATATTACCTTAATTAACAAAAAGAAATATTGGGTTAATTTTACCTCTCAGACCTATTCATTGATTTTTATATTAGCACTTTCTTGTCCTTGACTTAGTACTCAAGAGATTTTTAGCCTTTAATTATATCCATAGATTAAAAAACATATACCAATCAAATTCATGGAATGGTGTGAATTAAAACACCCATGAGGCTTAATATAAAAATAAAAAATATTGCTAGCTACTTACTTGTATGGCCTTGAGCAAGGTGCTTCAATTATATAAACATTTTTCTCTTTCTTTTCTCATGGTTAATAATTCAAGAGATTTTTAGCAGCATAAAAGTAAAAATACATGTATAGGAAAACAGCAAAGGTATTATTCAAGGAAAAAATGTTTGAATATTTAAAATCAAAGAAAGGAGGTTACATAATTCAGTATATCTAATCATTTTATGAGTAGAAAATTGTGTTTTAAGATAAAGAACTAAAACAAGAGTAAAGTAAAACTGTGTATTATGTTTTTGTTTTGATTTTTTATTAAGAAAATTTTTTTAATTTGTTTTACATACCAATCAAAGATATCCTTCTTCCCTCCTCCTGCTCCTCCAGGCTCCCCCTCCCAACTCAACCCCCATTCCCTCCTACAAAAAGGTAAGGCCTCTCTTGGGGAGTCAGTAGAGCCTGGTACATTCAGTAGAGGCAGGTCCAAGCCCCTCCCCCTGCCTCAAGGCTGTGCAAGGTGTCCCATCATTGGTACTGGGTTCCAAAAAGCCTGCTCATTCACCAGGGATGGATTCTGATCCTACTGCCAGGGCGCCCCCCAAGCAAATCAAGCTACACAACTCTCTTACTATGCAGTGGGCCTAGTCCAGTCCCATTCAGGCTCCATACCTGTTGATCTAGATTTCATGAGTTCTCATTAGTTTGGTTTGGTTTTCTATGTAGGTTTCCCCATCATGATCTTAATGCCCTTGCTCACAGAATCCATCTTCTCTCTCTTTGACTGGACTCCTGGAGCTCGGCCTGGTGTTTGGCTGTGGAACTCATCATCTGCTTCCATCAGTTACTGGAGAAAGGCTCTATGATGACAGTTAGGGTATTTACCAATCTGATTACTGGGGTAAGCCAGTTCAGGTACCCCCTCCACTATTGCTAGTAGTCTAAGATGGAGTCATCCTTGGGGTTTCCAGGGTACTTCCCTAGCACCTGGTTTCTCACTATCTCCCCATGTTGTCTCCTTCTATAAGGGAACAGGATGGTAAAACTGTGTATTTTGAATATATATGAATTTGTAATATTCACATATATTCACAGCAATTTGAGTAAATTGTAGAATTTAATATTGACACATTATTTTCCCATTGTAACCAAATTAAATAAATTATGATTATAATCTTAAAACTATACTTTATAAACTTTGAGTAATTCATAATTTTTTTAAGTTTGCTAAATGGTTTAAATTTATTTTTATGTGTTTTCAAAAATAGATGTTTTAAAAAAAGTGAACCATTTCTTTTCATGAAAATTTAGAGTTGATGTATTCATATCTTATAAGTACACATTTCTTTATGTAACTTTTAAAAGAAAATGGTTGAGCAATTTGCAATCTTGCAATGTGCAATTTATATTGTCAACATACCTGACATTCAGTATCTCATGGGCCTGTTCTCCAAGGTTGTTAGGATGTGTGGATCTGGGTATCAAGGACCAGAAATTACAAAATCTGCTAGGCATTCTCCCTAGGTTCCCAGATAACTAATATATATGGTTCCTGCCACAAAGTAATACTTTAGGGATCCTTGGACAAGTTGAAATACAGCAACCTTGATCATAGGCAATCTGGAAATATCAGCACTTGTTTAGAAAGAACTCTAATTTGGAAATGATACAACAAATTATATCTCTTAACAGATTTCACCATGGTTCACAAAAGCACGTGAATGTTAGTAAAAAGAAATTCCTTTAGCAGTTAGTGTAGTAGACTGGGAAAACAAAATTCTATTGGTTTAGATGAAATTAAATATTGGCTTAAGGCATAGCTCAGTGGTAGAGTATTTTCTTAGCATACATGGATGCATGAATTTCATCTAAAACACTGCAGAAAACAAAATTTCATTTGAAAATAACAAAAAGAAGTAATGAGCTAAGGCAGCCCCTTTCCCTATAAGAAGCACCAGCTTAGATCTTGACATCTTATACAAGTTCTTGTGAGGTAGGAGGCAAGGAGACTCCTACCCAGTCCATCACAGCCTGGGTTCAAAGTGAAGACTGTAGCCCACCCTGTTACCCCGAGTGATGATCAGTTCAGGAGTTATCAGTTTTACTCCTTGTCTGGCTTTCACACAGTCAAGTAAGGATCACCTCAGCCACCTCAAGAGCAAATCAGCAGTCCTCTGTAAGACTGAATTTCAAGTGGGCATGGCTTTAGGCATCTCACAAAGAAAACTGGACTATTTAAGAATAAACTTGGAGTCTAGATTAGAAGAGAGTTACTGTTTGACTATTGTTTGTGGGTGTGATAGTTAGAAGCCCAGTTGAATTTTACATATGTATGGTTTAAGTCAATAGTTTATTTTTCTTTAATGTTGTCTCTTTACCTTTTTAATCCTCATTTTAGTTTAGCTTCCCTTTCCAATTAACTGTTTTATGGATACTTATAGTATTGTTCATTAATTTTAAGCCACTATTTTTTTAACTTTTGTCTCACTAGACTGGAACTTTATGATTGTTCTTAACTTTTCTACACCTACAAATGTCTTTTCCTCTACTGCTTCATACCTATATTAACTGCATATTGTCTTCCATACCTCCATCCTATAGCCTTATTTGTAATGTACACTTTTCTCCTCTTTCCTTGACTCCTACTCTAGTTCACTGAATTGTTACTGATACCTTGTGCTGTAAAATATCTACAAATCACACACCTTCTTCAACTAGTTCCCTAGTGTTGCTGTACTTAATACATTAACAGGGACACAAGTGTAGAGCACAATCATATAATGTAGCTAGGGAGGAAAAATCTGGCTAACAAATAAATGAAGACAATCATTGTGTCTCCCCTGGTTTTTTTTTTTTTTTAAAAAAAAAAACTATAGAAAATACATTTTAATGAAGAAAGCTGAAGAGGACTCACAGAAACTAAAAAGAACAAATAAAGTTGAAAAGGAGAAAATTAAAAACATAGAGCTACTTCTAACAGAAGAGAGGCAGAAAATTCAACAACAAAAACCCAATCCCAAAAGATATGAGACAACAAGACACTGGGACTCATTTCCAACTTCCAGGTGCTCTGGAAGGAACGCTATAACAGCAGAGTTATCTGCACTGTCTGATTTTAAAGAGAATTAACGATCAGATAGAAGATTCAAGTAAGGAGATCCTCAAATTAAAGGAATCTATTGAGCCATAAACAAATTAAATGAAATCATGAATGGATTTGAAGAGAAGGTCTAAAATATGAAGAAAGTTTTTTTTTTTTTTTTTTAACAGGTTTGAATGTTTCATCACACATGAGACATCTCTCAGCCCTCCAAGTCCCAGGGAACTTTTGACAAAGGAGGTAGAAGAACTATGGGAGCCACAGGATGAAGAGAGGTGCTGTGTGGCACTATAATATCGATACAGCAATTTTCCAATAATGAACACATAGCACCTATGACTACTTTTATGGAGTCTAAAAATAAAATATAGAGAGATGTGAGTATGAGAGTGTATGCAATTGGGGGAAAAGGCTGGGCAGAGGTAGAATTGGAATTAGAGTTTGTAGTCAGGGGAAATGTAACTATAGTACAGTCTATACAAGTATAAAATTGTCAGAAATTAAATAATCCTCCAAATCCAACAAAACAAGTAAAAAGATGGTTTAAGTACATTTGTTGCTCTTACCTGGGTTTGGTACCCAGTAGCCATTTGGTGGTTCATTACCATCTGTAATTCTAATTCCAGGGAATCAGATATAATAACATCCTCTTCTAACGCACTCAGGCACTGGGCACATGCTGTGCAATACACCCATGCAGGAAAAAATTCATTCCCATTAAATAATATAAATATATGTAAAAAAATCAATAAAATGAATACCAAAGTTTCATTGCAACCCTCAAAAAAAATTCCAATTACCTTTTCCACTGGAATAGGAAAAACAATCCTAACATTTTTGTAAAAACACAAAAGACCACAAATAGCCAACAGAATTATTAGCAGAAAGAAAAACAGAGGACACATCCTGATACTTGATATACAACAGGGCTACGATCGTAAAGAGACCATTGTACTACCGCAGAAATGGACCTGTGGAAGAAAAGAAAATGATTAAAGACCCTGAAATAAATCCATAAAGCCTGTACAACTAATTTTTGGCAAAGGTCAAAAAATCTTATACAAGGAAGAAAACAGTCTTTTCAACCAACAGTGCCAGCAAAAATGGATATCCATCTGTAGAACATTGCAATTTGATCAATTTCTCTCATCTTGCAATAAAAAAATAAATTGTGAGTAATTTGTGAAACTATGATTAATAAGGATGTAGATTAAAGTTGGACATGGGGGTGCACTCCTTTAATCTTAGCACTTAGGAGGCAGAAGCAGGTGAATCTCTGTGCATTCAATGCCAGCCTGTTTTACAGAGAGAGTTCCAGGACAGACTCCAAAGCTACATAGAGAAACCTTGTCTTCAATAACAACAACAAAAAAGAATGTGGATTAATTTGAAGGTCTTTATTGTTTCCTTATGTTTATATATTACTGTCATTGTGCCTATTCATACCTTTAAGAATCATAGGAACTGCCATATAATAATTAATTTCTATTGCTTTACTTGTAAACGTACACATTTATTCCAAGATTTCCCTTGCCATCAAAAATTTATAGGCAATGTGTTAAATTTATGTGGTTGTCAACAAAGAATATTGATAGTATCTGAAAATATATAACACAAATATTTATTTATTTTCTAGTTTACTTGCCTATAAAATATTTCATAATTTCTTGTTCAAAAATATATCTGTACATAATTCTTCTTTCTTGAGCTATATAATAGTCTATTGATTAAAAACTTCATACTCTGTAAGTTTGCTCATTTAGAACAGCATCTACACATATATTATTATTTATGTACTTTTATTACAGTATTTTGCACTTTTAAAAACCGGACTTCTGCCAGGTACCAATGTCATTTCAGACTCTATGTACATTAAATTTCTTTTTATCTAATAATCTGGTCCGTGTTCACTTATATTTTAGAGCAATAA
>CABHPQ010157520.1:11439-25238 GCA_902168405.1 Peromyscus aztecus
GCAAGTCACAAGTGCATATGCAAAAATATACATACTTGAATGATTTTGGTGCTGGACACATAGCTGGCTGTTTTCTCATTTGATGTAGGTTGTAAGTCATTCACAAATAACATTTTAAATATTAAAATTCTGACCATAAAAGTCCCTGCAGGGTGTGCCCAATGCAGCAGAGGCTCCCTCACAACACAGCAAGCTGAAGGTCGGGTGTGTGCTTGGCTGTTCGGAAGGGACACTTATTGGCATTTAAGCATGAGGCCAGGAAGATAGAATGTAAATTTATATCACACACCCCAGTGAAATCAATAGAGGTAATTTTGTGATTCAAACCCATAGATGTGCACAGAACCATCCGGATCTACAGAGAATGAGACACAATTGAGAGGGAGCTCAGGGGGCGATTTAGGGCCTGAATTATTCAGCGTGTGTCTCCTGTCCCCTTCACTTTGGGGTGCGGTGGAGAAGCAGGAATCCGGCTGCCGATTGGCCTCAGCTCAGATGCTCTGACAATAACAGAGCCACGGTGAATGATAATTGAGCCTTCTCTACATCAGTGCATGGAAATCTGTTTATAGATTTGGATTACAAATTCTGGAAGCTTTACATGTTTAATGATTTTTCACCAACCTTAAAGGGCTCCATACTGTTTCAACCACGACTGTGCCTGAACCCTTGGCTTTGTTGAATTAACTCCACTTTGACCCAGAGGCATCCACTTTTGTGATTAAGAGGAGGTTGATTGTAATCTCAACACTCAGGAGGCTGAAGAAGGAGGATCTGGAGTTCGAGGTCGGCCTAGGTTAGTGCAAGTTAGAAAGGCTCACGGTGGGCCAGGGGAGACGGCTTGGTTGGAAAAGTGTTGGCTGCACAAGCGTGAGGACCTGCCTTTGTATTCCCGGGACCCACATAAAAGCTAGGCATGGTAGTGCATGCCTGTCACCTCAGCACTGGAGGAAGCCACAGAGACAGGTGGATTCCCGCAGTTCACTGTTCAGCCAGCTAGCCAGTGAGCCCCAGGCTCAGAGAGAGAGACCCTGTCTTAAAAAAATAAGGTGGAAAGCCATCAAAGAAGACAATCAAAATCAATCTTTGGCCCTCAGATGTATGTGCACACATGTTACCTGTGTGCAAGCATTCACACACCCACACAAATGCATGCAGATGCCACACATCCATAAATACACACAAGCACACAAAACAAGAAAAAAGAAAAGCTTGATGTGCCATGTTCCACTCTACTCCCACCCTGTGTTCCTTGTGGAATTCAGAACGCAGAGGGGAAAGGAGAAAGGCAGACATTTTGGGAAAGACTTCAACCAGTGACTGCTTATATCCCCTGGGATTCTAGGTGCCCAGTAATTCCAAATTTCCTAACACAAGTCCCTGGGGGCCAGAGGGTGGCCCACTGGGTCTCATTTGTGTTTTTTCTAAGATGAAGCAACTGGCCATGATGTTGAGAACTAACAGGATTAAGAAGCATGGCAGACAGTGGAGGGCTACAAAATCCAGAGGTGCTAAGAGACACACACACACTGGAAAAGGAAAATTGAATTAGCAGTGACTTTTTTTTTGGTTGCAAGCATTATTTTTCCTTTTGGACTGTGGAAATAAAGACAAACTTTGATCTATTCTACTAAGAACTTGACAAAACATCGAGGCCAGACTATTGCTTCTAATCTTATTTGTTCTTTCTAGACTGCATCCCTGTGGTTCCTTTTTTCCTTGAGGACAGAGCTGTGTGTGTCCCTGAATGGACATTTCATGCTTCTGGTACAATTCCACAGGGTTCGTCTTGCTGGGCACTAGTGAGGGGTCTGGTGATGGCTGTGAGAGGCAGCTACAGTAATTTATCTGCTTGTACTGGTCATGGTCCTGTTTTGATTCACACAATTTCAGTTTTTCTCTTCAGCGTGGAAAACCCATCAGTAGTGGAAGTTCAATAGAAAAAGGACAGTCAGGGGGTAGGGGATCATAAATATTTATTAAACAAAACTTGTGTGTGTGTGTGTGTTTGTGTGTGTGTGTGTGTGTGCTGTTGTTGTTGCTGGCAACCAAACCTGGGCCTTTACACATTTTAAACACGTTTCCACCTGGTAACATCCACAGCTCTATTAGTTTGGTTTTCCATTGCTATGGTAAGCACCAGGACCAAAAGCAACCTGAAAAGGAAAGGGGTGGTTTCACTTTATATTTCCAGGTAACTGTTGAGGGAAACCAAGGCAGGAAACTGGAGCAGTAGCGATGGAGGAGTGCTGTTTACTATCTTGCTCCTCATAGCTTGCTCAGCCTGTTTTCTTAGACAACCAACCCAAGGCCACCTGCCCAGGAGTGGCACCTCCCACAGTGAGCTGGGCTCTTCCCCATCAATCATCGATCAAGAAAATGCCCTACAGGCTTGCCCTTAGGCCAATCCAATGGCATTTTCTCAACTAAGGTTCCCTTTTCACAGGTGACTCTAGTTTGTGTCAATGACAAAAATGAACCAGCACAGCAGCCCAATTTTCCTATTCTTAAGTGAAAAATTTTATCATTTTCTCAAAAAAAAGAAAATTAGTGAAATAGACATAATCTAAGCATGTGTTTTACATTGTGTGTGTGTGTGTGTGTGTGTGTGTGTGTGTGTGTGTATGGTGTGCACACATGTGTGTATGTGTATTCACATCTGTGTATAGGTGCACATACATGTGTATGTGGAGGCCAGATGTTGACGTCCAGTGTCTTTCTTGATCCCTGTCCACCTTAGTCATTGAGGTGAGATCTCTCTCTTGAGTCCAGAGCATGACAGTACAGCCAGTTTGGCTAGCTAGCTGGCTCTGAATGTCCTCTGTCTGTCTGTCTCTGCCTCTGAGTGCTGGACCACAAGTGGGCTACCACACCCACACAGCTTTTTAATGTGGGGTGCTGGGGGACCCAATTTCTGGTCCTCAAGTTTGTGGGGCAAGTGCTTTGCTCACTGAGCCATCTCCCAACCCCCATTTTACACTTTTGAGACAAAGAAATTAAGCAGCAAGCATAAAGCAAGAAACCCAGGGTGTTCATTTGTTTGCTTGCTTGCTTTAAACAGGGACTTTTTGTATATCTCAGGCTTGCCTTGAACTGCCTATGTTCCCCTGGGCTGGCCAGAAATTCTTGTTTCTTCTGCCTCAGTCCTAGGATTGAAGGCATGTGAAGAATCTGGTAAGAATAGTTATTTTCCAACATAAAAAAAACAAAAAACACAAACAAAATATGGACTTGATGTTTTAGTAAAGGACCTGCTAGACTTGGGCCTGGATGTGAAGGATGTTCCACCACAAGGGAAGACTGTAAGTCAGCATGCACCCCAATCAGTATCAGAAATTGGCAACAGTGTGAAGGAGATCCTGGCAGGAGTATGGGACTGCATCACTCTCCACAAGTAGAAAGACTTTGACACGTAGAACTTTGAAACCTGCAGCTGTGGTCCAGAACCTCTGTTTTTAAGGCATTATGTGATTGGTGGATATTTAAGATCATTTCAACCAATGAGGCTGAGGTGATAGCTCAGACAATAAAATGCTTGCTGCAGAAGCATGCGGACTCAAGTAAAGGCAAGTAAAAAAGCCTGGTGTGGAGTGTGCACCTGTAATCTTGGTGCTGGGGAGGTGGAGACGGGATTCTTACTGACTAGCCAGTACAGCTGAATCAGTGAGCTACAGGTTCAATGAGGGACCCTGTCTCGATAAATAAGGTTAAGTTAGTAAGAAAGACACCCAAAGCCAACTACTGGCCTGTGCACAACCTTGCATACAAGGAGAGAGAGAGAGAGAGAGAGAGAGAGAGAGAGAGAGAGAGAGAGAGAGAGAGAGAGAGAGAACTATTAACCCAGCTTGCTGGATGAAGGACAGACTACAGAGTAGGAATGGATATAGGAAAGAGAAGGATTTGCACTTACCAGGTAAGAAGTGATGAGGGTGCAGCCTGGTAAAGTGATAATGGGGAGAATACAGGATTTGAAATCCCTTTTACAGGAGGACAGCACTGCTGATGTTGCTGATAAATTGCCTTAGGGGCTGGTAGGCAAAGGGAGGACACAGAAACAACTTTGGTTTTCTGGGAAAATGGTAACTCAATTTACTGAACTGAGAGAGACTGACGGAAAAACAGATGCTGAAGATCAATGGGCGGGCTTTGAACCTGTTTCATCTGAGAGTCTGAAATGTCCAAATGCAAAAGCCAAGGCATTAGTGGGGTATGCATGCCTTAGTTAGGGTTTCTATTGCTGTGATGGAACACCATGACCAAAAAGCAAGTTGGGGAGGAAAGGGTTTATTTGGCATATGCTTCCATATTGTGGTCCATCATGGAAAGAAGCCAGGACAGAAACTCAGACAAAGCAGGTTCCTGGAGGCAGGAGCTGATGTGGAGGCCATGGAGGGTGCTGCTTACTGGATTGCTCCCTGTTGCTTGCTCACCCTCCTTTCTTATAGAACCCAAGACCACCAGCCCAGAGATGGCACCACCCACAATGGGCTGTGCCCTCCCCCATTGATCACTAATTGAGAAACTGCCCTACAGGCTTGCCTATCTAACGGAGGCATTTTCTTAATTGAGGTTTCTTCTTCACATATAACTCTAGCTTATGTCAAGCATGATAAAACTACCCAGCATAATGAAAGACTAAAAGTGTGAACTATGCTCCCAGCTCAACTCTTCTGCACCCCAAACTCACCTCCCATCTTTTAGTATCTTCCCATGCCCATCCCTTAACCTTCTAGAAGTGCCATGTCCCAATCAATCAATGCCCAGTGTCCTCTACTTACAGCCCTCTGATTCTTATTCTTCCTCATTCCAGTTAATGACTTTGCCACACTGGACTATAATTTCTGCACCCCCTTTCACAGCTCAGATAGTGGCACATCCAACTCAAATCCCCAAACCTTAATATTCTCATTTATCATTTTTTTCCTGACACCACAACCAACCATTCAAGAAATCTGGTGGGTGTCTATATAACTCAGTATAAAGTCAAAGGATAAACATAGTTCTGTCTGACCGAGCCCTCACGCTCTCTCCGACCTTGCCTCTTGCTCCTGTCTCCTTTCTTCACTTCGCTCTAGACACATTAGCTTCCTATTGTTCTTCAGGGACTCTAGTCACACTCCCAGCACAGGACTGTGGCACCGGCTCTTTCTTCCCCTACTTTTAAAACCTACACGACTCCCTAGTTTCTCTCATGCCCTTCAGATGTCACCTGGTCAGCAAGGCACCCTCTGGTCCAATATACGGCAGCGTCCTTCCCATTCTCATCCCCATCTAGTGTACTTCCCATGTCTTTGTTTGTCTGTCCTTGCTGGCACACCAGTCCCCCTGAGACTATTGTATTCATTCTATTCACTGATGTATCTATGGACTAGAACAATGCTCAGCTGTGGCAGATGCCAGATCAATATTGCTGCTGGTGACTAGGAGTCAAATGATCCAGAATTTAGTTTTAGTGATGACCTCATTCGACCTCACCGAGATCCATCTGTTTTAGCTTTGAGGCAGGGACAATAATATCACCTTGCCTATTTAGTGGGTGTTCATGATGTTCAACTGAGTCGCTGTCCCACCATGACTTAATTGATAGAAATAAAGGCTATGACATTTCCATAGATTATGACCCCATGCCAAAAATGCAAAACAGAATATGTGAAACTCAGTAAAGGATGCTTCATGGTTCCCTACATAATACCCATAGGAAAATGGGGTGGGGAGGGTAGGAATCCTAAACACACAGATTTGATCTCAAAATGATCATTATACAAAAGATGGGGGGAAGGGACCTAGGGAGATGGCCTGTTAGTAAAGTGCCTGCTGCACAAGCATGAATACCTGAGATCCAGTCCCCAGCACCTGTGTGAAAAAGCTGGTCATGGAGTAGGTGACTGTAACCCTAGGACAGAAGGTGGGGAGATGGGGAGGGGAGAGGGGCAGTCCCTGGAGCTCACTGGTCCAGCCTAACAAGTCAACGAGCTCCAGGCTCAGAGAGGCCCCGTCTCAAAGAATAAGGTAGAGTTCATTGAGGAAGACATCTGATGTCAATCTCTATGCTCTAAATGTACATGCACACACACACACACACACACACACACACACACACACACACACTAAAGAGAAGGATAAAAAAAATCAAAGGTGAAGGCACAGAGTTGTATCCATTGGTTAAAAGTGGTTTCAGGGAGGCTGTGTTTAAAAAAAAAAAAAAGAGCTAAGGTTTGCAAAAATGTTAAGGACAAGAAAAATTGATTTGGGGGCACATTTGAAGCAAGAAGATAAATGACAGGATTGTGCCAACAGATGACAGATTGGAAGCAGAACTTGGATTTTAGTTGCTTCCAACAAAGAAAATGGCCTTCTGATCTGAAGTAAGAAATTTTACAATACAAAATCTAAGAGCAAAAGAGCTCCAGGCACAGTGGTGTGTGCCTGTCATGTCAGAACTCAGGGCTGAGGTTGTTGAATCACAAGTTCAAGGCCTGTCTGAGCTACAAGATTCTGTCTTCAAAAGTCAAGGGCCAGAGATGTACCTCAGTAGAAGAGCCCTTTTCTAGAGGGCACAAGGCTCTCAGTTCCATCCCCAGTACCACAAAGAGTAAGAGAGACACAAGAGAGATGGAATTCTGATTTATTAGATGAGGAATTTCCAAACCCAACATGACTGTCAACCCAATCACCCATGCCATTTCATGCATTCACTGCCTCTCCCCCAGGCTTGGACCCAGGCTGCCATCCAGTTGTGGTCACATTCTCCTTTAGTTTGCAACTTGTTCTGGTGAGAGAGATGATTGAGGAGCCACTCTTTCCAACCTAAGTGGCTGCCAAATGCATGGGAAGAGACTCTGGTGTAGCATGAATCCTAATAAGTCTTTTTTTTTTTTTGGGTTTTTCAAGACAGGGTTTCTCTGTGTAGCTTTGTGCCTTTCCTGGAGCTCACTTGGTAGCCCAGGCTGGCCTCGAACTCACAGAGATCCGCCTGCCTCTGCCTCCCGAGTGCTGGGATTAAAGGCGTGCGCCACCAACGCCCGGCTCCTAATTAGTCTTAATAATAAAAACCTGGAGCCAGATATCAGGGTAAATGTTGAAAGATCAGAGAAGCAGAGCAGCCAACCACTAGAAAGACTTCTTACCTCTACTGAACCCTCAGCCTGAAAGCGGGAGCTCCTGTCTCCACCTTGCCTTGTCACTTCCTCTCTCCACCCAAGTGCTAGGATTAAAGGTGTGTGCCACTACTGCCTGGCCTCTAGTGGCTAGCTCTGCACTCTGATCTTCAGGCAAGATTTATTTATTAAAGCACAAACAAAATATCACCACACTCTGGGTGACTGGAAAGAGATGCAAGTCCTGTGGCACACACCTGTAATCCTAGCTGAAGCAAAAGGACCATGAGTTCAAGGCCAGCCTCAGGGTCATAGTGAATCCTGCCTTTGAAACAAAAGCTAATACTTGATTCTAACAAAAGAAAACTCAGAGCAACTAAAGCAAGTAGACCGGCCAGTCCTTGACCGCTTTGTGAATAACAGGGAAGGAATTCCGTGGTCACCGAGTAAGTCACATGAAACTGACCTCATCTCCCGGTCCTGAGAGGATCAATCTCAGGAGTGTGGTGTAGAACTTGGCGTAATTCAACTGTTTGGTTGCATAATGAATCTACTTTTTATTGTGGCAGAATAAATCAAACTCTAAACTTACTGTCCTAACCGTTTTTAAGTGTTCATTTCAGTGACAGAAAGACAGGCATGCTACTGTACAGACATCATCACTATCTCCATAACATTCTCATTTTCCAAACTGAAACTTCATCCAGTCATTCCCCAGGCCCTGGTAACCACCATCTTCCTTTTCTTAACCCTTGAACCCTGGTGTGTGTGTGTGTGTGTGTGTGTGTGTGTGTGTGTGTGTGTGTACATTCACAACGTAGGGGTCTGAGAAAACACTGAAGATCCCAGACTTAAAGAATATTTACTAGTGCTGTGGGATGTTCTGTATGGCAAATGTGTTGCTAATAAAACACTGATTGGCCAGTGGCTAGGCAGGAAGTATAGGCGGGACTAACGGAGAATTAAAAGAACAGGAAGGCGGAGGGACTCACTACCAGCCGCCGCCAGGACAAGCAGCTTGTAAAGATGCCGGTAAGCCACGAGCCATGTGGCAAGGCATATATTTATGGAAATGGATTAATTTAAGCTATAAGGACAGTTAGCAAGAAGCCTGCCACGGCCATACAGTTTGTAAGCAATATAAGTCTCTGTGTTTACTTGGTTGGGTCTGAGCGGCTGTGGGACTGGCAGGTGAAAGAGATTTATCCTGACCGTGGGCCAGGCAGGAAAACTCTAGCCACAAATGGCGCCCAACGTGGGGTTGAACACCTGTACATAGACAACCCTGAGAGGAGTGTGCAGGCTCCTTTTATGCACAGCTAGGGGAATTTTAATTATTAGTTATTAGTATTTTTTAATTGGCTGAGGTTCAGTTTTACCATTTTTGGATATACGTGAGCAAGTTTGGGCAAGTCTGGACATGACTCTGAAGGGGGGCTGCAGGATTTGTCCTTGAGACATTGTGGGGTGGACTCAGGCCTTGTGTGTGCTCTCTCCCTTGTCCCTGAATGAGGGTGTCGTTGATTACTGGCCCTTTGTTGGGAGAGACACCTGCTCTGCCCCTCTCAGAGAACTGAAACCTCAGTTCAGTTGTAAAAAGTGGGAAAGTTTAAGTCCTTCAACACCTGAGTGTGGGTGCACACACGCCACAGTGCGCATGTGCAAGTCAGAGGACAACCTCAGGTTTCGGCCCTTGCCTTCCACCTTGTCTGAGACAGGATCTTTTGTTTTTCTTGTACATGCCAAGCTAACTGGCTCACGAGCTTCCGGGAAGTCTCTCGACTCCTTCCATCTCCTTGTAGCAGTGCTGGGATTATAGATATTAAAGACTGTGTCTAACTTCAGTGCATTCTGGGGATTTGAACTCAAGTCTCCATACTTGCTTGCACTTTATCCACTATCCCCCTACCCCACCACTCTGATTTTTTGACAACATAGGAACTCCATACAGAGAAAGCCTGCATCTGTTCTTTGAGAATGGCATAGTTAATTTGACCTGATGTCCCCAAGTTTATTGTGCTAGAATTTCCTTTTAAGACTGTTCAGAATGTGGAGTTGGGGGGGGTGGAGACTGAAGTATCACAGAACCCCTGTTATTAGATACAAGCTGTCTCAGAAGTCCCTCAGTACCTTTATCCAGACTGTTCTAGATAGCAAGTGTTTCTAACAGTAGCTGTAATGAACACACAGTAGGGATTGCCAATCTAAAAACTTAAGGATAGTACAAGTTGGTCAGAATAGCTCTTCTGTTGATGATGAATACGGGTTCGAAAGACGCTGTGTTCTAAAATGACATACTGAAACCAAGGATATGAAGCTTAACCACAAATCAGTGTATTAGGCTAAAATTAGGCTAGCTAGCACATGCACATGCAGGCAAACAGGCGCACTCACACAAGCCACAGCACAGGATGGAGCGAAAGGAAGAGCCGTGTGAGCAGGGACTGTGGTTCTTAATTGACCACAAGCTCAGTCTGAGTCAACAGCGGGATGTGGTCACCAAATAAATGATTGATGTGATCCAGAGATGCATTAAGAGCTGCAGCACGCAGGAAGTAGCTCCTGTGAACCCTGGATGGGTAGGCCACTCCTGGAATACTGTGTTCGGTTCGGTGCCATGGGTCATGAGGGATAGCAAACTGGAGGCTGCTTGGCAGAGGGTGAGTGACTCGGAAAATATGTCACCCAAGGAGCAGGAAGTGTATCTGGAAATGCAGCACCCTTGCAGGAGAAAAGGGAGATGACTTTGAAATCAGTAAAGCTTGCTTTGATGTGGTGTCAGAAATCAGAATTATAAGTCAAAGATGGAAGTTGTGGGAAGGAATGTGTCTACTCAGCAAAATAGTTCTATGGTTGGACTTCTGAGACAATCGAATCAGCTGCTTCCAAGTGAGTTCACTGTCATTTGAGGCAATTAGTTGTTATAGGGCTGGGCAGGTATAGTGGCACATGTCTTTAATTCCAGTATTCAGGACACAGAGGCAGGTGAATCTCTGTAAGTTCAAGGCCAGCCTCGTCTACATAATGAGTTTCAAGCCAGACAGGGTTGTGTAGTTGGACTCTGTCCAAAAAAAAAGTTGTAGGGATCTGGGGAAACGGCTCAGTTAGCAAAGTACTGCTGTGTAAACATGAGGATCTGAGATCGGATTGCTAGTGCTCATTTAAAAAGTTAGGCAGCAGCACATACATGCAGTCCCAGCACTGGGGGATGGAGGCAGGGGGATCCTGGGACTGACCAGGTAGTCTGACTCCAATTGGTGAGTTCCAGGTTCAGAGAGGCCCTGTCAAAGTAAGATGGAATCATAATCTCAAAATGATAAGAGTTAGAATAAAAATAGCAAGATGGGACGTGATAACAGAAGACACCAAATGATGACCTCTGGCTTCCACATGCACACACACACACACACACACACACACACACACACACACACACACACAGGCATGCCTGCATTTGCACACGCATACACAGAGATGTTTTAGAAAGGCGACTTGGGATTTTTGCAACCCCTCCCAAGAATATTTGCCCAGGTCTGTAGACTTTGCTGATAATCTCAACTGGGGAAGGGAAGCCGTGGTTGGCTTGTAAAAGGAGAAGCTAGGGATGTTGTTCAGCACCCTGCAATACAAGGGGCAACCTCAGAACTCAATGAGCCAGCTCAGATCGTCCATAGCACTGAACCTGAGAAAGCACAGTATGGCTAGGGGAGCTTGTAGCTGGTCGAAGCGCTAAAGCAAGGCAACTCAAAATCCAGCAGGTGGAACTCCCTAAGAGTCAGATGACTTAAGTAGTCAAACAGACGTCTTTCTCCAGAGAGTCTAACTTTGGGATATTTGAAATGAACAAAGACTGGGCCAAGGCAGCCATCCATTGTCCCGAGTATGGATTGGGTATTAGTAGGTCCCTTCCTGGATGACTGTAATCCAGCAAAGCCAGGTGGGAGTTGAGCAGGCAGAAGTTAACCCCCACCCCCTGCCATGGTACTGGCTTGTGCTACCAGGGAAGAACCACTAAGTGAGCTCAATGACCTCCACAAGCCTGAAACCTCAACCTTGGCAATGACTCACTTCTGTCTTCCAGAACAAGTCTATGTAAATCCTCAAATACGCCCTGAAATAGAAACAGATGACCTGAGTGCTGTGGGCTGGGAGCAGCTCTTTACACGCAGAGATGGAGTTACATTGAAGCCGCAGGCTTCTCTGATTCAAGGGGCAAGAGGAAACATTTTTCAGGTTCCAGCTCTTTTTCGGGCACAGTCAACATGTGATGTTTGCTTAAATAACCTCAGAAAGCAGCTTATGTGCTTGTGTGAGAGTCCTTAGCTTCTAGCAACAGATACCAAAGCTGCCTGTTTAAGCTGAAAAGAAACCTATTAAATGGATATTGGGACAGCGTAAGCGGGTTTAAAATATGCCTGCCTTCTGATGCACCAAGGCAGTGACTTATTAGACAACCAACAGATTAAACTTGTATTTATATACAAAAGGTCCGTAATATAAAGGTTCGTGAGAAAATTAGGTTATACAACAGGATTGAGTTGTGACAGGGTTTACTTTTCTAACATCACACATTTACATTTATTTGTATGGTTAGACACAAAATGGATACAAAACAGGATGGAGCATAGCTTTAAATACAAAATGTATTTTTACGCCTAAAACTTCCAGAAAAGTGAGAAAAATATGAGTCCTTAGGCTCCACACCAAAAGCATTAGTTTATAAAAGGAAAAGTTGGTGAGTTTGACCCCACCCAAGTTTAGAAGGCTTTCTCTTCAAAAGACCCTAGGAAGGAGCTAGAGAGATGGGTCAGCAGTTCAGCTGTTTCTACAGCGTTCAATTCCCAGCACCTACAATGGGATCTAACAACCATCTGCAAGTCTAGTTCCCTGGGATCAGATATAGGCGTACTCCTCTGGCCTCCTCCAGCAGCAGGCACACCGGAGGTCACAGACATATGTGCAGACAAAACTCCCATAGACATAAAATATGAACAAAATAAAAAGACCCCGTGAAAAGAATGAGAAAACACAAGAGAAAATATTTGCAAACCATGTGTCCCCCAAAGGACCAGTAAAGAGAACAGATAAAGACCTCCTAATACCAAGACTGAAAAATTCAGCTTAGCGAACGTGTGAAAGACGTGAAGATACGTTTTACCAAGAAGGACACAGACTGTGGGAACAAGCACGCAGAAAGATGCTAAGCATCATTAGCCACGAGGGAAATGGTCCCTGGCTCTAGAGGGGTGTCACTACACACACACCTATTAGGACTGCCAAAATTAAAGAGTAGTGACAACAACGAACGGTGTGGATGGGGAGAAAGTGGATTGTGTGCATTGTGTGATGCTTTTGAATGGGATGGTTACCCAGCAAGTTTGCCTGCTTCTTTTGAGGTAAACATTCAATTACTACTTGATTCACAATTAAGCTCTTGGGCATTTATTTATCCACAGAAATGAAAAGTTATGTCCGCACAAGAACCCCTACACATGCATACACATCGGTAAGTACCATGACTGAAGAAAATCACAGAGTAACCATAGCACACACAGGAGCGAACTGTTGACACATGTAACATATGAAATTATGCAGAGCGAAAAGGGTCCATTCTAAAACATGGTCTGGCATGTGATTCTATGTGTGCAATAGTTGAACTGGAGAGCATGTTGCTTGTTAGCCTAGGGAGCGGCATGGGAGAGAGGTAGGGAAGCTCATTAAAAGGTAGCACGACAGGTTTCTGGGATGCTGGGGCTGCTCTGTACTTTGGTTGCCGAGCTGGACATATGACATATAACATGCTATACAAGAAAATCCACACTTGGATGAGCACAAGCAAAACTGGGGGGCTCTGGTTAAAAATAATGAACATTAAGAGCACTGGCTGCTCTTTCAGAGGACCCAGGTTCAATTCCCAGCACTCGTATGGCAGCTCACAACTGCCTGTAACTCCAGTTTCGGGGTACCTGACACCTTCACACCAATGCACATAAAATAATACGAATAAATTATTAAGAAAATAATGAGCCCCCAGTCCATGGAATGGTGCTGTCATATTCGGGGTTAGTCTTCCAACCTTAGTTAAACCTCTGGAAGTGCTTTCACAGATGTGCCCAGGTGTGTCTCCTAGGTGATTCCAAATCCAGCCACATTGATCATCCACCAAATCCACCACTTGTCACCTTGACACCCAAATGAATAGCTTTAAGCCATAATCTTGTACCCTCAGTCTCAAGAGTCTTTAAATCAAAATGTTTCATTCATTCATTCATTCATTCGTGTGTGTGTGTGTGTGTGTGTGTGTGTGTGTGTGTGTGTGTGTAGTCATGCATGTATATGCCATAGCACTTGTGAAAGTCAACTTTCAGGAACTGGTTTTCTCTTTCTACCATTTGAGTTCTGGGGACTAAACTCAGGTCATCAGGCTTGGTGGCAAGTACCTTTACCCATTGAACCACCTACCTGGCCCACGACAGTTTTTAACAATCACTTCTGTCACTCAAGACAATCCCTCAACTGTAAGCCCTTGTAAAATAAAGATTGACACCTGCATTCCCATACCAAGAGTAAGGAACAGGAATACAGCAAGGAAAGACTGGGCCAAAGGCCAAAATCTAGCAGAAGAAGACTAACCCCAAGAGTTCCAGGTCCACCACCTGAGTCTCATGATGGAGTCATTTGGACTCTGATGGCCTTGGGCAG
>CABHPQ010157521.1:15260-44667 GCA_902168405.1 Peromyscus aztecus
GTGGAACTCACTTGGTAGCCCAGGCTGGCCTCAAACTCACAGAGATCCGCCTGCCTCTGCCTCCCAAGTGCTGGGATTAAAGGCGTGCGCCACCACCGCCCGGCCCAGCAAGGTTTTTAAGTATATCAACAATGAATCAATCTAAAAACTTGATTTCTCTTTGCAAAATTTTCTGTTCTAGCTATGTTTTACTCCATTTTCTTATTATAATGTGTTTATTTTATCCTACAGTATAACCATGCATCATATATCTAATACACCCACCGCCAAAAGAACCTGAAAGTGTTTTTGTCTGCTAAGTTCATGGCCCATCTTAGATATGCCTGGCCTCTGTTCTCCTTTATTGGGAACTGGTGAACATTTTCAGAGAAGATATTAGGAGAAGTATGTCTTCCTCTTAGGACTTTCTCATCTTTGTGGAACCTTGTTTCCTGAAGCCCTGTGAGTTTAGTTGCTCTCTGTGGTTCTAAATTTCTGGTTCTTAAACTAGTGGTTATTTTTTAGTAGCTAATTAAGTATTATTCTTAAACAAAGAACACATTTAAGCCTGACAGAAAGTTTACTGGAGTGTAAACCCAGGTTAGTTGTCTGTCTGTTTTGTAATTTGTCATGTGCAGGCAAACAAATCATCACTGTCAAAGGAAACTAGAGCATATTATTTTCCTATCATAGCATTCTAGTAACTTCCTTTGTACAGGTAATCAAATTAGAAGTCCTCACAGTTCCTAAAGTGCTTCCCATAAACAAGGCTTAATCAATACCTTGGTATTTTCTCCATCCATTGTATGGCCCATAAGTCTGATATTCTTCTAGACTTCTGTTTTCCTTACTCTATGTGCTGAAACCCTACAATGTCTGTCTTTTCAATGGAAGTACTCCATTATAATCTATGTCTTAGTTCAAATGCCCGAGCCAACCATTGACAGTTGATCACAGACCATTCTAATGTAGCTTTTACTCTACTCACTTCAGTGTGTTTTATTTTATTTTCAGAAATGATAACATTTAAATTCCATTTTTTTTATTCATTTGAGAAGCATTGGGAACGTAATTGGTCTTTTCTCTGATGTTTTTTAAGCATTGTTACTCTACAAGGACAAATATAAATGCACAAGAAGAGAATGTGAGAAAAAAAAAGGAATGCATGAAAGCCAGGCAGTGGTGGCACATGCCCTTAATCCCAGCACTCAGAAGGCAGAGGCAGGTGGATCTCTGAGTTCGAGGCCAGCCTCATCTACAGAGTAAGTTCTAGAAAAAGCGCAAAGCTACACAGAGAAACTTTGTCTCAAAAAAAAAAAAAGAATGCATGAAACAATGATGTTATCATAATTGATGAACTGTAAACAGTACGTAGAAATATTTGTGGAGTTTGAGGAAATTACATTTAAACATGTTATTTGGGATCAGATTAAATTTCTACATCAATTTGAACAAATTCATTTTTAATGAGTTTATTATTATTTTCAGCTATATAATAGAGGACGAAAAGAATGCTTAAAATTTTGGCTATGAAAATCTATTTTATTTTATAACTTCTAGAGCTCTACTGTAGAATTTTAATGTGATCATACATATCACAACCTTGTTCCTTTTTAAAAACTTGAAATATTTAATCACTTACTGATTTTAACTCTTTAATGTTTAAAATAAATTCATATTATTTTCCAACACAATTGTCTTCATTTTAACATCAAGACTGTTTATATTGTGCATGTGCATATATATATATAATACTATATATACATACATATACATATATGATGCTGTGTATAAAATAACAATGTCTTTAGTGAAGTTGACAAGCAAAATATAAGCCTTACTATGAGTATCATAGGAGAGATACAAACAATATGAAACTATCCTAAGTAGTTTCCTTTCAGCATGCAGAACTATGTGTTTTCCCATGAATAATGAAATGTACTAAAATCGATGACACAGTCCTCTATTTTAGAGAAGTCATCTGATGAAAAGAGAAAATCCACAAGGAAAGCTACTTTAAAAAAATGCACATCCTCAGTGCTCAGAAGATGAAGCGTGTATCTCACCTTTCACATCTGCCTCTAGTGTTAAGAATATTAGATCGTATTTCTAATCCCACTGATAGTTTCATAAGACAGACTATTTTTGATTAGCTCTGGCATTGCTGCTATAAATGTGAAAAGATTTATGAATTCATTTTCACATTTAAATTACAAAATCTTCTGGTACCTCTGAAATTTCAGCTTTGCAGTTAAATGAAATATTTGTCTGGAGACATCTACCATGTTTTAGAACATAAATTAATGTGAGATGTCTTCATCTGTGAAAAGGTACACAAAACTATCTTGGCAATTAGACTTCTGGGTATATTACAAAATAACAAAATAATCTCCCTTTGCAGCTGTTATAAATATGATAAAATTCAAGCTTTTTTCTTCAAATCTTACAATGTACATATATAATACACATATTTATGACTAATAAAATTTTATTACATTCAAAATATTATACATATAGGGTAGTTAAACCATTAAATTCCACTCAAAGGTCATAGATATGCAATAGAATATTAACCAATGCACATAAGTTTCTAGTGATGAAACTGCAATTAGAAAGTTGCTGAAGACTGCTACAAATAATTGTTAATGACTTAGATGGAAATTATTATTTTGCCAAGATTATCTGAAACATAATATGAACATATTGCCATAATTTATAGTCAGGGAATTTTTTTAATGATAAAATCACTATTGTTTCATATGATTATGGAAACATGTACTAAAATTAAATTATTGAAGCATCCATCACAAATCAGCAGGTGAACTTCTTTTGCAATCCTAACTGCCAATGGAAGAAAAGGACTCTTCAGGTATCTGAGGCATGTTCTCTTCAAACTTGCTCTTGTAAACCACAGATGGCAACATTCAACTGACCTGGGACAGCCTTCTCTCATTGCTGCTTCACAGTTAAATTTCACACTTAAAAAGAATTTTCTGAAAGTGTCCCTGTCTTCCTTGCACTAGGGAAGAGTAGCAAATATTAAGATTAGTGCTCATGGGTAGATCAGTCATGGTGGTACACTGTGGCTCCATAGATCAGAAAGGTGAGAAATAAGCTCACAGTTTTTTTTATGTATTCAAATGTAAGTTTGACAAATCATTTGTGATGTGTGATGTGTGTGTGTGTGTGTGTGTGTGTGTGTGTGTGTGCGTGTAAGGGTTGTGTGTGTGGTGCATACAGGTTAGTGTACAAGAGTGTGTAAGAGGAGGCCAGAGCAAAACCACTTTTGACATCTTCCTCTATACCCTGTCATATTACCTAGAAACTGAATGTAAGATCTCTCACTAAATAGAAGGAAACCCCCTTTCAAGTTAGGGAACCTAAAATGATTTCATGATCCTCCTGTCTCTATCCTTAACATTAAGATTCCAGGCATATATGTAGCTTTGTTTGGCTTCTTAAGTGACTGCTGGGGTTCAAATTCATGCTTCCTGAGAAAGTACTCTTTATCAACTGAACCACCACTCCAGCCCCTACAAAGCATTTTGAAATATTCTGTCTCACTAAATATCTAGACAATATGATTTTCAAATACAAATATAAACACAAATACATGTATGCATATGTGTATGTATGTGTGCATGATTGCATGTGCATGTGTCTATGTTATTTTGTACACCTCAGTAATTTTTCACTTATCTAGCTGATTACTTTTGTTTGAAGGTGTCTTTTACAAATGTCTGTAAGTGAAGCATTCAACTGGGCCTTTAGATAAATCTTTCAAACTTACAAAATGTTTTCCTCATTTTAAGAAATTAATCAATAAATGATCCCCTAGGACTGCGTGGTTTGGGTGACATGCTGGGTGAAGATGGCTGACATAAAGTCAGTTTTCCTCTCACTTATGTATTCTGGAAATCTGACTGCATTTTCCCATCTTTGAATTCAGGTCAGAAGAGAGAAAATGATGATTAATATTGCAGAAATTATGAGACTGAAATTGGTAAGAAACAAAAACATAACTTTTACCACTATTGACCATGCCTGTCCACTACTGCCAATCATTGAAGTTCTGTCTTCATTTTGAGGACACACATTAGATCACAAAAAGGGGGGGAGGGGTGAAATATGGCATTGAAGGCCAGTTTAGTAAACATTCCTTCAGTATTTACTGGCTTTTACTTTTTATTTCTAACTTCCTGTGTATGCATATGTACACTTCAGTCACACATAGGGATTTTTGCCCTTGAACTCTGTTTACTTCTTATTAAACCAGGTCCATGTGCATGTGGGTAATATGTATGCATTTTTTTCTTTGATTTTTTTTGTCTTTTTTTTTGTTTGTTTTTTTGAGACAGGGTTTTGCTATGTAGCTTTGAAGCCTGTCCTGGAACTCACTCTGTAGACCAGGCCGACCTCGAAACTCACAGAGATCCACCTGCCTCTGCCTCTCAGGTGCTGGGATTAAAGACATGCACAACCACTGCCCAGCATATGTATGCATTTCTTGCATGTTTTCATTTTTAAATACAATATTAGTGAGATTCATTCAGAAGCTGTTGATTCAGTATGTATGTATTGATGTATGCTCCTATAGGTATATCTTGGCTCATTTGTTTTACCTCCTAATAAACCCATCATTTAAAATTGAAATCCAACAATGCTTTTAGTACCATGAACATCATCTCAGTGCTTGATGGTCAGTCACTGATCCTCATGAGGTTTCTGACTGATTGACATCTATTGCTGAGTGTTTTGCAAAAGAATACCATCCTTCACGGATTTAACATGACAAAAGATCAAAATACAAAATTGAAATATGATTTGTATTGGGTCCTCTGATTTCATTCCATCATAAAGTTGGAAAATGACAAGTTTAGCCATCTTTTTTTCCTTTTCTTTTTTTTCATTTCTTTTTTTATTTTTTATTTTTTTATTTTATTTTACAATATCATTCAGTTCTACGTATCAGCCACAGATTCCCTTGTTCTCCCCCCTCCTTCCCCTTCCTCCCAGCCCACCCCCCATTCCCACCTCCTCCAGGGCAAAGCCTCCCCCAAGGACTGAGATCAACCTGGTAGACACAGTCCAGGCAGGGCCAGTCCCCTCCTCCCAGACTGAGCCAAGGGACCCTGCATAAGCCCCAGGTTTCAAACAGCCAACTCATGCAATGAGCACAGAACCCATTCCCACTGCCTGGATGCCTCCCAAACAGATCAAGCCAATCAACTGTCTCACCCATTCAGAGGGCCTGATCCAGTTGGGGGCCCCTCAGCCATTGGTTCATAGTTCATGTGTTTCCATTCATTTGGCTATTTGTCCCTGTGCTTTATCCAACTTTGATCTCAACAATTCTCGCTCATATAGACCCTCCTCATTCTCGCTAATTGGACTCCCGGAGCTCCACCCAGGGCCTAGCCATGGATCTCTACTTCCAGATCCCTCAGTCATTGGATGGGGTTTCTAGCACGACAATTAGGGTATTTGGCCATCCCATCACCAGAGTGGATCAGTTTGGGCTATCTCTCGACCATTGCCAGCAGTCTATTGTGGGAGTATCTTTATGGATTTCTGTGGGCCTCTCTGGCTTAGAGGTTAAGAGCACTGACTGCTCTTCCAGAGGTCCTGAGTTCAATTCCCAGCAACCACATGGTGGCTCACAACCATCTGTAATGAGATGTGGTACCCTCTTCTGGCCTGTTGTCATATATGCTGTACACATAATTTAAAAAAAGTAGTAATTTTAGCCATCTTAACTTATGATAACTCATAGTTTATTTTTTCTTTTTGCCCTTCTCTTCATCTCATCGTCATGCTTGTATTTTAGTAGCACAAGCGTTAAACTGGTAAATTCAATTATGGGTCATTCATGTTCACCCTAAAGCCTCTTGGCTTGCAGTATGCAGGTTTCTTCTAATTCACCTCTTCATATGAGTTGTTTCAAATATGGGAGATGGTCAAATTCCCCTATGGCTCTTGTGAAATGGACATGCAAATGAATGGGTCTCTCTAATGGCCTTCATGAAGCAACTTTCCTAGGATGTAGCTCAGAAAATTACACACAAAAAATTCAAATGAAAATGTACAGATAACGTTTGATGTAGATATTTGAAAATATAGGAACAAATAAATGTATATTCAACACTTTTCATTAAGTAAAAATACAGAAATATCTATCTATATCATAGGTATACAATGCCATAAACAAAAATAAGCATTTTATAATGTTGGTGTGCTTTCAAACCCCAATTAAAAAATGTTTTCTATCCACTGTTTTTAGAAAGCTCTTAAGAAATAAAAAGCAAATTTTATTTTTATATTTCTCACCTTAAATTTGAGAAAAATACAATTAAACTGACAAAATGATAATAAATACTAAACAATTTGTACAATTTTTTGCCAAATGTTTACTACTACTGAATTCATACCAATAAAAAGTCCTCATCCTTTCAACAGCATGGCATTATGCAATTATTTATAACTTTAGCTCCAAATACAGTAACAAAATGAAAGAACCCTATATCTTACAAAAAAAGAATCAGTTACTGATAGACACAAGGAACTGTAATTAAATGCTCATGTTAAATGAATGAAGGCCACTCAATGTTTAAATTGCCATAGCATATTAATCATAACATATCAACTCTGGTGGGGATCTTAGATTGCCTTCCTCCTGCATGGAATTGTGACTGTGTTAGCTGTGCTGACATCATTGGGGAAAGTAAGGGCAGTAGACTGTATGAGAATTTACATCTAGATTTTTTCCCCAATGTTATCATCTACCTAAAAATAATCTAGTTTAAATAGTCAGTGTACACCAGTAGTCATGGTAATAAAAAAGGCATAAAATGAACAAAGAATTCCTAGAGCATGAACATATTTAAAAACAGCTATTATCCACCTTTTCTTTATATGGTTATATAATTCCTTTAAGTCATTTCATCATCTCATTTTTTTTTTTGGTTTTTCGAGACAGGGTTTCTCTGTGTAGCTTTGCACCTTTCCTGGAGCTCACTTGGTAGCCCAGGTTGGCCTCGAACTCACAGAGGTCCACCTGGCTCTGCCTCCCAAGTGCTGGGATTAAAGGCGTGCGCCACCACTGCCCGGCTTATCATCTCATTTTTTACTCTGCTATTGTTTTAGATAACAGTTTTACCATTATTAAAATTTGAACCATTTTAATGAAATAAAATATATATGAGTATAGGTAAGTTTAAGTTCTCACAAATAACAGGTATTTGTTACCATATTTTGAGAAAAATATGTCATTGTTTAATTTGATGTTCACCATGAAGTCGCTTCATATCATCACAATTATATTGCTCACAGTATAAATAAATGGTTATATAAACATATGTCTTATAAATAATAAAAACCAAGTATATGCATATAAATCTTTTACCTTCTAAACTTAATTCTCTTACTAAATACACCTGTACAGGATGCAGGTCTGTGGGCTATTGTGGAGTTTCCAGTGATAAGATAATGTTTAAAGTGACAAAGTCTTTGCCAAGGACATGAGTTCAGAACAAATTTTAATTTGTTTGGAGTTGTTCAGAACAAGGTACCTTTTCTCTTGCCAATGGCACACACAAGCATGCCCCCAGTGTGTTACCATGGGAACGTCTTGGGGTGGAAGCTGGAAACATCATGGAAGCTACTCAGAAGGAGAAAATGTACTTCATTTCAGACCTCTGGGTGCTCTTCTAAGGATCTAAAATTGTTTGCTGTATCTATGAATTGAAGCTGTGTTAACTTCATTTTATTGTTTTTAGAGTTTTTATATGTTTGCATTTGACTAATTTGTGTCGGAATTCAAATCATCTTCTCATTCTACTTCCACCTCGGAGTAGAAAATATTTGAGGAAAAAAATCCGTAATGATGTCTTAGCATATCATGTACATTTTAATATAGTGATTTAAGTAAAACAGAGTAAGGAGCAGAATGAGAAATATGGTTATTAATATAGTTTTCATTTATATTTGAAAATGTACACATGTATACAATGAAATATGATCATATTTAGCATTTAGTTCCCCTATCTAACTCCTCCTTTGTTCCACTCAAAATATTTCTGCCCAAGTCATATCCTTTTTTTATAACTGTAAGTCCCATTAGTGTTACCACATGTGTGTACAGTGAGCATAGACATTCTACCAGTAACCACGTCATCAAAACAAGAATGATTATTTCTCCACTGGCAACTCTATACTGACAAGAACTCATCAATGATTAATGAGGCCTGGAAATCATCTATCCAATCTAGACAGGGATACTTTCTGACTTGTTAACCACAGATGCTCTAAGGTAATGACTGCAATAACTATGCCATAGCCAGAAGACAGCAGTTCACAGCACTCTTCTTCATCCTCTAGATGAGGATCTTACCTTCTTTCTATGTTCCTTTCCATGATGGAGTTATTGTGTGTCTTGCACTCATGGCTGAGCACTTGTCTCTTAGTCTCAGCATTAGGATCAGCTCTGCATCTTTCCACTGCCTGCTGCCCATTGATAAAAGAAGCTTCTCTGACTAAGGTTGAGAGCAACCCAGGTCTATGTATATGACTGTAAATGTTTAAACTGCAATTTCAAAGCATGACTATATAGCAAAATAACAATAACAGTTTGAACCCTAAGGTCAATGAGCTCCCTAGCCATAGGGTTTTGACTAGGAAAACTATATAGGAATGGAAATCTTTGCTGTAGAGCCAGCCTCAAATTAAATCAGAAAGTGGTTAGTTACTACAAAACAGTGCACTATTACACTAGTAGGCATGTCCTGTTGGCAGCTCACTATTGCTACATACAGGGTCCTGTTCTGGGAAAAATCATTGATATGTTTTCTTTCTGAGAATCCTACATAGCACCTTCCAGCACTATGAAAGCTAGACAACAACAAAGAAGTTTCTCAGTCTGTTTAGACTGATGTATCTGTGTCCTGAAGCTAAAGTTGTAGTACCTTCAGCAACAGAATCTTACCATGTAGCTATGGTAGGTAACTAATGGCAATGGCAATGGTTTGTGTTGAGGCCCCACTAGGGCCTCCCTGAAGAATAACTTAGTTTTGCAGTTTTCACTTAATAATCTATGTCATCAGGGAACAGTCTTGTTCTCCCATGAAGGATAATTCCATTTAAACTCTTTTTTAAAGTTGTATTTTGAAACTAGCTGAGTAACTACTGTATTTACACAAGGCTTTTTCATAGAGCCTTAGTTTTGGTTAACAAACCCACTACCATGTTTCATCCTTTTTTCCCCTTCCCACAATCTTACTTAACCATTTAAAACTCACCATCCCCTTCTCTTTCATTTCTCATTTGTTCTAATAGCCTACCATTTACATTTCTCAATCAGGCTCTGATTACTAGGCCTCCATATGGCTTTTCATACTGGCATACATACACAGTCTCAGGGCTAGAGCAGCCACTACTCTCTCTAGCTTTTGGAAAACAAATGATATCTTTGAAATTTTCATTGCATATGAATTACTGGTGTACCAAATATTTATTATATTTCTCTTCTGTGCTTCACTGTTATGATTCTTGTATGTAGGCTCCTATAGCAGGTGACATCCCATGAAACACTCATCTTACCATGAAGCCTCGGGCTTCCTTGCATAGAAGAGGAGGACAATGAATAGCTGAACAATCACAACTAAATGTACTGCCTGGGAAATAACATGTAGAAATTCTGTCCACACTTTACAGACAGACTAGCCAAATGTTCATACCTATTCTAAGAATCAGAAGAATAATTCAATTCTTTAGATTATTGGAAGCACAAAAGAAAAAAATCTGCTTGTTAGTTATGCCCTAACTTTTGGACACTGACATGTAAAAGATATGAAAATCACTTTACTTTTAACTTGCTACCACATGCTAACCATACTTGTATCAATCCTTATTCTTGATCTTTGGGGCTTCCTCTGAATATCCATTATGTTGACAGCATTTGAAGGAGTGAACACCATAGACTTTAAATTTATTTGTATCTGCATTGTTTTGGACAGAAATGTTTTTTTTTTTTTTCAGTAGCAGCAAATGTTTCATTCTCACTATGTTTTATTTCTTCTGTGCTGTGACTTATATATGTGTATGTTAATATTGTCCCAGAAGTAGATGGTGTTTATCAGAATTAATAAAGTTTCTATCTATTTTATATTAGAAGTAATCTTACCATGGTCTTTTATGATAGCATATGTTTAATTGAAATTTCAAGATAACAAAGGACACAAAATATAAGACGCACATCATTCATTTCTTCACACCTCCACATCCTTTTCATTCTTTTCAAAGATAGCTACTGGCAGTTTCTGGGCAAAACAGGTTGAAAATCTCAACATTATCCTATTGTTCAGGGAGATGGTATATATTATATGGATTTCTTTGTCTTGAAACTGATTTTCCCTAGCTGTAAATGACACAAGCCAGTTATTCAAACTTCCAGCTCATTTTTCAACATACAACAATAGGGTATAAAAACTCCACTCCAGAGTTGTCCTAAAATCTAAAGCTAAACTTCAAAAAAATTCACATAGGCCACAGCATTTTCAGCAAAAATATTAATATTTCTGTGAGTTGATATGTGACATGTTTGTTACTATCACTATCTTTATAACTGAGCTAATAAAATTTATCTTATGAGAATAGCTAGCATCAGAATTTGTGTGACTATTGCTGCAATGAAACACCATGACAAAGAGCAACTTGGAGAGGAAAGGATTCATCCATAGTCCATCACTGAAGGAGTTGAGACATGAACTCAAACAGTGAGGAACCTGGAGGCAGGAACTGAATCATCGGTGAAGGATGATTGCGGCATAGTGGCTTGCCTCTCACGCCTCTCTCAGTCTGCTTTCTTGTAGAACCCAGGACTACTAGTACAGGGATGGTAGTACCCACAATGGACAGGTCCATCACACATTGATCAATAACTAATAAATGTGCTACAGCTCGATCTTATGGAGGTGTTCTCTCAACTGAAATACCCTCATCTCTGATGACTAGCTTGTGTCAAGTTGGCATAGAACCAGCCAGTACATCTAGAGACCATCGTATTTTAAAATATCACTAGTGTCTGTGATAACCCAGCTGAATGATGTCAGCTCTAAGCACATAAAAATGGCTATTCAGTTTGCTTCTGTGGTAAGTAGGGATTGAAATTCAGGCAGAAACCAAATTATTTCTGAGTCAAGTGAACTTCCAGACCAACTCAAAAATGCTTTGCAGGAAAATAGAAAAAAATGTCTATTATCCCAACCCTGGCCCCTTTATCAGCTATCCTTGATCCATTTCTGAGACTGAAACAAGCATATTGGTGCAACCCACAAATGTCACAGTATTCATTTTTCTCACAATAGGGTACAATACTGAAAAAAGTATAAACACCAAATTATTTATAATGTAAAAATCAGATATGCAGAGATGGTTCAATATATGAAAATCAGTAAATGTAATGCACTATATAAATAAACTGAAAGAAAAAAGACACATGATCATCTCATTGGATGTCAAAAAGTCTGACAAAATCCAACCCCTTCATGAGAAAAGCATTAAAGAGATTAGGGATACAAGAGACATAGTTAAACATAATAATGGCAAATTACAGCAAGCCCATAGCCAGTCCAAATTAAATGGAGAGAAACTAAAAGCAATTCCACTGAAATCAGGCACAAGACAAGGATGTCTGCTCTCTCCATATCTATTCAATATAGTACTTGAAGTCTTAACTCAAGCAATAAGGCAACTGAAGGAGATCAAGGGGATGCAAATAGGCAAAGAAGTTAAAGCACCATTATTTGCATATAATATGACTATACAAAAAATGAACATAAAATTTCTACCAGGGAACTCCTAACATTAATAAACACCTTCAATGAATTGGTCAAATACAAAGTTATATCAACAAAAATCAGTAGCCCTCCTGTATACTAATGATAAATGGAATGACAAATCAGAACACACTTCTGTTTTGAAGAATATCCTTCACAATAGCCTCAAATAATATAAAATACCTTGGGTAACTCAAATGAAGCAAGTGAAAGATTTTTTTGATAAAAACTTCAAGACTTTGAAAAAAGAAATAGAAAGAAATATAAGAAGATGGAAAGATCTCCCATGCTCATGGGTTGGTAGGATTGACATACTAAAAATGGCTATCCTACCCAAAGCAATCTACAGATTCAATGCAATCAGCAGCAAAATTCCAACACAATTCTTTACATAACTTGAAAGGAGAATTCTCAACTTCGTACTGAAAAACAAAAAACCCAGGATTGCTAAAAACAATCCAGAACAATAAAATAACTTTCTGTGGTATCACCAACCCTTTTTCAAGTTGTGTTATGGAGATATAGATTTTTTTTAAAGCATGGTATTGGCATAAAAACAAACACATTGATAATAAAATTGAATTGAAGACTCAGACATAAATACACACACCTAGGGACACCTTACTTTTTATAACGATGCCGGAATGCACAATGGTAAAAAAGAAAACATCTTCAACAAGTTGTGCTGGTCAAACTGGATGTCTGCATGTAGAATAATTCAAATAGATCCATATTTACTATCCTGCAAAAAATTCAAGTCCAAGTAAATCAAAGATATCTACATAAAACCAGACATAATGAACCTGATAGAATAGAAAGTGGGTAACAGCCTTGAATACATTGGCACAGGAGACAACTTCTTAAACAGAACATCACTGTGTAGGCATGAAGATCAAAAATTAAGAAATGGGACCTCATGAAAATGAAAATCTTCTAAAAGGCAAAGAACACCGTCAATAAGACAAAACAACAGCCTATGAAATGGGAAAAGATTTTTTTAACCAACGCCAAATCTGATAGATGTTGAATATCCAAAATAGATAAAGAACTCAAGAAACTAGATATCAAAAATAATCCAATTTAAAAATGAAGTGCAGATCTAAACAGAATTCTCAATAGAAGAATCTCAAATAGCTCTACATCCTTTGCTACAAGCCACAAAAATATATAAAGTACAATTTCAGCTGATTATGACAAAGTTAATACCTGGAAGAAGCCAAGGGCCTTCCAGATGTCAAACTGATGCTCAAGGAGCCTTAGTGATATTTGGCTTTTGATTATTAGCTGTTTCCCGCTATGAGTTTCTCATGTGCTATTGTAGCTTTTCCATTACTTATTCGGTACAATTGCCCCTCTGCTTATGGAATGTTTAGACAACCTTCTGCACTGACAGCTATGCACAGCCAGAACCCCAGTTCAAGCCTCCCTGTAATTACTGTCATTGGCAGCATCTGGCCAGGAGCATCCCCGGGGGGATGAAAGTTTCTTACCAGAGATACCTCTGTAATCTCTAAGAACAGGCCAAACGAAACAACACCTGTCTCCTAGGTCAGGCAGATAGCTTTATTTCTCATGCAATTTAGGGTGAGACCCTCCTTTCTTACAGCCTTACTAATAGACTCCTAATTTCTTACCTAACCACTTCTAGGAATGTAGACTGAGCACATAGATCCCTTTCTTGATATACTAACCGATCATTAGCTCTCAGTTGACCTCCTCCTTTAACCACTCCATTTTCAGGTTGTAAGAGAAAGCCTGAAGGTCACTGCCTGAGGAAAATTCTTACCTGCCTTTATGATGCCATAAGAATTCAAGCCTGGTGACCTTATTCTGACAGAGGATCACTGTTGATTGAGTTTATAACTGAACACCTCAGAAACTTAAGAGGACTTAGAGGTATAAGGAGATAGAGAGGAAGACAGGACTGGAGAACTTGGGAACAAGATGGAAGATGAGGAAGAGACAGATGGGTAAGAATGAGATGGGTAAGAATGAGTTGAGAAGGACCTAGATGTGGCAGAATTAAGATGAGAGAATTAAGACAGAACTTAGAGGGGACAGTAGATAAATATAGAGAGAAATCAGGCAAGAAAGGAGCTAGGCACAAGAACAGAACTCAAGCTGTATAGATAGATTTTATCCCAGAGGAATAAAGTAGATGGACAAAGACCTTGGTGTACTTAGATTCATTTCCTGAAAATAATTCTCACCATTTGTAGTTTCTCTTATTGGCCCCTGGGAAATGTATTATTAAGGCTAGTCTTGTATATAATAATAATATACAAGAATACTTAACCATCAGGGAAATTCAAATCAAAACTACTTTGAGATTCCAACTTACACCTATCAGAATGGCTAAGATCAGTAACACAAATGACAGCTCATGCTGGCAAGAATGTGAAGCAATGGGAATACCCCATCATTTCTGTTGAGAGTACACACTTGTCCAGCCACTATGGAAATCAATACCATGGTTCCTCAAAAAATTGGAAATTGATCTATCTCAAAACCAAGCTATACCACTCTTGGGTATTTACCCAAAGGATGCTTCATCCAATCAAAAGGATGCTTGCTCAATTATGTTCATTGTGGCTGTATTCATAATAGCCAGAAAGCGGAAACAACCTAGATGTTCCTCAATTGAAGAATGAATAAAGAAAACAGAGTGTTTCTCAGCTGGGGGCGAATCATGAAATTTGTAGTCAAATGCATTGAACTACAAAGAAACATTCTGAGTGAGGTAACCCAGATCCCAAAAGATAATATAATATGTATTCACTTATAAGAGAACATTAACTATTAAGTAATTGATAATAAAGCTACAAAACACAGACCAGAGAGTTTAGGTAAGGAGGATAATTTCAAGGTGGAACCATGGTTCTCCCTGGAAAGGGGAACTAGAATAAATTCTGCAGGTTGACTGGGGGCTGGTGGATAAGGGGATGGGGGAATGAGGTTGAGGAAGAGGGATTAAGAGAGAGAGTGTAGGAAAGACAACTACTTAATTGGGTGGTATGGGAACCTAGTTCAGTGGAAACTTCCTGGAATCTGTGAAGGTGACCCTAAAGAGGACTCCTAGTAATAAAGAACACAGAGTGTCAACTAACCATTTTTTTGCCAGACAAGGCTTCCAGTAGTGGGACAGGTTTATATTCTGTTGAGTTGTTGGCTGAGGAGGTCCCATGGAGATCCTTACATAACCCAGGCTGATGCTAGGACAGAAGGTCACTCTCTGAAAATTGACAGTGGGGTCTCTTTGCCAATGACAACTTTTACAAAGCTCATTGAATGTAGAGAAGTCAAGCTGGTGCCTGCATCCAGTCTTCACCCCTATGTTCTAGTAGCTTTGGTGTGAGAAGGTACTATGGAGGTTATAGAAAGAGAGAACTGAACACCAACCCAGCCATAAAATCCCCACATACAGCCTGCCATGTATGCAAGATATACTGGAGCAATGGTGGTGCAGAACTTGGGGAGTGGACAGCCAATATCTGATTTAACTTGAAAACCAATGAGGAGAGGGAGCCCATGCCCTATACTGTTTCAATTGCCAGAAACCACTGGAGATTGGATAGTCCAGAGACCTGGGGGAGAACCAAATACACCTGGCAAAAAAAATTCAGTAAAGTGATTCCGAATGATATTTTGCTATTCTGCTTTATTCATATTTCATTACCTTGTCCAGTAATCATCTGAGAGTCTTCCTGCAGCAGATAGGAGAGGGTGCAGAGACTCACACCCAGATATTATACAGAGAGAGTCTGAATTGGAAATCTCCATTGGATCCTACCCTTTAGAGCTTGGGGAACCCTGAAGAACAAGAGGAGGAAAGATTGTAGGAGTCAGAGGAGATGGAGAACACCAGGAACACATGGCCTCCACATAAACTAAGCAGGGCTCACTCATATGGGCTCAGAGATACTGAAGCAACAATATGGGGCCTGTATGGGTATGCACCAGGTTTCTTTGTATATGTTATGGATGTTAGCTGGCTATTTTTATGGAACTTCTAAAAATGGGAGTGGGTGTATCTCTGACTCTTTTGCCTGCTCTTGGGTAGCCTCAGTATGAGGGATTTCTCCTTGTCTTACTGTATTTTGTTTTGTCCTGTTTGGCTGTTGTCTCTTGGAGGCCTGCTCTTTTCATAAGAGGATACAGGGGGAGTGGATCTGGTTGAAAGTGAACGTGATGGGGAGCTAGAAGTAGAGGGAAGGGAAGCTGTGTTTGGGATGTATTAAATGAGAGTAGAATCTATTTTCAATAAAAAAAATACTAACTGTTAAAACATTAAATAATACAAAAAAATTCAGAAACAAATTTGTAGTTACATTTGTTAGTGCTCCTGTGTTACTCTTAAAGGAAAAGTACTAAGAGAAAGAGTTGAGAAGATGAGTCACTTACTAGATGAGATTATTGTAAAATCTTGAGGACCTGTATTCAGATCTTCAGCCCCCCTGCAAATAGCTGGGGGTAGCTTCACTTACCTGCACTTTAGTAGTGGGGGAACGAACAGAAGACTCCTTGGAGCTTGCAGCAGGCCAATCTAGCTGAAATCTGACAAGATCCAAGTCCAATTAGATGCTCTTCTCCACAGAAATAAAGTAGACAGAAATAATGAGTCACCGAATGCTCCTCTCCACCTCACATGTGCATACAGATATGTGCACCAATACATGTATAGAATTTTGAAAGCAAATACACAAAAGTGCTGCTGAAGAGTGATCTAGTGGCCAGCTATTCCTGCTTCCAGTATAACTAAATTAAAATATAAAATACACATTAAAAAGACTTTGTAGTAGGAATAGTCTCAGAACATAGAAGAAAAAACAATGTATCTGAGTTCTTTCAAAGCATCCCTCAGATCTATTGACTGTTATCCCAAGCTGCACTTTACCATGCATTCATTTTCTTTTGATAAGTGAAATAACTCCAATAGACAATATTGAGTGTTATTAATTTTAAGAAAAAATATAATTCATATTTTATGAGCTATAATTAAACTGTAAGCTATATTTGCAGAAAACACATAATAAGTGATGATTTTTTACTACCTAGTAGTTGACTTCACTCTGATTCAGAACTATCTAAGGACAATCTCATGCTCATATCTGTTGAACAGGCAAAAACCATTTTCTTTTACTGTGTGGGTTTACTTGCATTAGTTACTTTACAAGCTTGATTTAATTATTTACAAAGTACAAAAATTGCAATTAGTCCTAGAACTGATTGACTATACACACTAATAAGGAATCTATCATGTTTTGTGAGGTGATGTCTCTATTCTTCGTGCCTGAATTCATCTTAATTTTCATTTGAATGATAACTGCCTCTTCAGTAGCACTTCAACAGCAAGCCAGCATTCTGGAGGCTGTGGTGTGAGTGTTAAGAATGATGTTGGTCATGGTTACTAATACTGGAGAATCACAGAGTTGTATAGAAACACTGGGGAATAATTGGTACTTTTCGTCTTAAAAAAAAGACTAATATTTTCATAGAAAGAAGGAAATTTAGAGACTTGTTATTTCAAGTTATACATTCATAAAAAGTGTGTGAAGGGAGTCTCAAATCAGTATTTGCTCAAGACAAAAAAATCAAAAGAGCTTGAACTAAAATCAGACCTTTTGATTGACAAAGTATTTTCTTGTCTAACTTCTCCATAATTTTTCATAGAATATGGGTAGCTGATATTGTTAAAGAATGGAAGCAGGCTGATTCTCCCTCCCTCAGCATCCATTAACTTCCTGTAGCACTTCTAGGGGAAAGGTTCTGTTAGATTTATCCCATCTATATTATCATTTCTAGCCAGTATTGTCATTATGTCGGTCTTATTGAATCTACTACATTGTTGAGATTCCATAGGAGAAACTTACTTGTCAAAAATAGAAGACACTGTCTCACAAAAGACATCTAGGTTCTCTGACTATTGTGGTCTTCCCACCACCATCCCCTCTTCCACAATATTCCCTCAGCCTTTAGTTAAGAAGTTTCGTGCTGGTTTATTTTATGTCAACTCAAAACAAGCTAAAGTTGCCGGGCGTTGGTGGCACATGCCTTTAATCCCAGCACTTGGGAGGCAGAGCCAGGCGGATCTCTGTGAGTTCGAGGCCAGCCTGGGCTACCAAGTGAGCTCCAGGAAAGGCGCAAAGCTACACAGAGAAACCCTGTCTCGAAAAAAAAAAAAAAACACCAAGCTAAAGTCATTTGAGAGAAGGTAACCTCAATTAAGGAAATGCCTCTATAAGATTGGGTTGTGGGCAAGTCTGTAGGACATTTTCTTAATTAGTAATCAATGGGGAGGGTCTATCCCATTGTGTATGGTACCACTCCTGGGCAGGTGGTCCCAGGTTTTTTTTTTAAAAAAGCAGCCTGAATCAGCTATGAGGAGAAATCAGTAAGCAGAACTCCCCCATGATCTCTGCATTAGCTCTTGCATTCATGTTCCTGCCCTGCTTGAGTTCCCGCCCTCACTGCTTTTGATAATGAACTGTTATATGGAAATGTGAGTGAATTAGTCCTTCCCTCCACAAGTTGCTTTTGGTCATGGTGTTTTATTACAGCAACAGTAAACACAACTAACTAGGACAGATTTCATTTTAGATATATAAATTGGGGCTGGGCACACCATGGTCTGTTGTTCTTTCTCTGCATTTTGATCAACTGTGAATTTCTTCAATAGTCTTCATTTCAACATAAAAATAATCTTTAATGAGGGATAAACACTAGACTTATCTGTATGGATAAGAACATGTTCTTTAAGAATGCACTTAGAAGTTATACTGATTTAGAAAAATAACATTAGTAGGTTTGTCTCGAGGGTCCATGACCTCACCAACCATGGATAAGTGGCATGAATTTCCTCCTACTGAACAAGTCTTAAATCCAATTAGGCAGCTATTGGTTACTTACAAGATATAAGTGGCACTAATGCACTTTGGAAATAACTTCTCCAGGGATAAGCCCCCTGATAAATTACCCAGTTCCAAGTGACCTTCCTTGAACACATATACATAAAAGAACAACAGTAAATTTACTTAATAATTTGTGTGTGTGTGTGTGTGTGTGTGTGGTGATAATTAAAGAAGAGTGTTCCTGTCCTGATTTCTTTTGATGATGAATTGTGATGTGGAAGAGTTAGCCAAATAAATCCTTTCCAACAATAAGAACAAAATAGTAAATACCACAAAATATTTTTAAAACTTATATACTGAACCTTTCCATATATTACTAATATAAGTTAAAAGTTTAAATAATTAGGCAATTGTACTATTTGTAGCTATCAAGAAGTTCATTCTAAATTTCATATGGGCATAGAAGTACCTAAAATATAAAGAATTGTCTTGAAAAAGAATAAAATGTTAAGGCTTAACTTATAAAGTTAAGACCTCTATATTAGGTATAAACTTCATGAGTCATGGCAATATAGAAGGGCATCAAAACAGAGAAATTATTTTAACTAAAATAAAGACTGAAGCCAAAAAACATTGGTTATCAACAGAAATCTCCAAACAACACAGCAGCTAAGATGACATTTTACAAAGGGATGCTGGAAAAATGGATCTTGATTAGCTAAAATTAGATTTTTGTGATATCCAAAAACTAATATAATTGGAATAAATGTAAAATATGAAATTACAAATTCAAGGAGATAATTATATGGTTAGAAATCTTTTAATATTTTATGAAACTAAACCAAAAGTGTAGTCATAGAAATGGGATATAAATTATAATCTAACAACATTAAGATTCTTACCTTTGAAATTCTAAGAAACTATTGATCATGAAGAAACATTTCCCAGGCACATATCTGGTAAGACTTTTATAATAATGTAAGTGGCTCTCAAGATTCTTTAAATAAACAAAAAATTCCAGGCATGATAGTACATACCTTTATCCCAGAAATTAGAAAATAAAGGCAGGCAGATCTCTATGAGTTTCAGGTCAGCCTGCCTTACACAGTGACACCCTGTCTTAAGAAAAAAAAAATGAAGACAAATGAATAAACATTCTGAATAACTATTTCATCAAGCACATGAAAAGATATTCTGTGTCAGTAGTCATTAAGGTAATGAAAATTAAAATCACCATTAAATGCTGTTGCCCAAGTATGCAGTTATTTAAAATTATTTAAAAGCACTAAAAATCATGAAGACAGCAAATGTTCCTGGCATGTGACACAAAGGGAACTGTGTCTTGTCTCTAGCAATGATAGTTCTTCAGCCTATTGAACAATGGAAGCTATGTGATACAGCCATCTCAATTTATTCAATAAAAATTACAATAAATAATTAGTTTTGATGCTAATAGTTCATAGCAAGTCAATTGCCCATCTGTAGTTGATGGGTGCAGCAATATTGGAGTCAAAACCAACACAACATAATATTACTCTGTAAGCTAAAAAGAAGAGATACTGATAAGTACAATGGTGTGAATGAATGTAAAAATGATTTAGTTCAATGAAAAGCTTAAGAAAACAATACTCTGTGAAACCATATATGAAAAAAATGTAACAATGGAGGTTAATGTGTGACAGAAAGCTAATCTGCCATTATATCTTCAGCACAGAATTTGAGGAAAAAATTATAAAGGGTATAAAGGAAGTTTTTGAAATCAAAACACACATTCACTATCTTATTGTTTTCATGATCTAATTTCATGGCTATGTGTTAAAAGTCATTGAATTCTAACTTAACAGAAAAAAAAAAACAAGAAAAGCAGGTGAAAAAGAACATCAACAGCATGCACACATCATTTTCAAGTGCATTTAGAGTATTATTGAAGCACCAGTTTTGACAATATTAAGCCCCAGAAAAGGAAGCAGGCAAAAGCTTCAGCACCATTCTGTTGTCACCACTTATCACCAGTAGGACAACAGAAGAACACAGATTGCTACATGTGCAAGTCTATATGAGAGGATAAAAGAGAAACACTTATGTAGTCATGAGGGTGAAGCCAAGGCCAACCTTCACTAGTGTCTTTTCTCCCAGGCTAGCCAATGCCAAGCAATTGAATGCTTCATGGAAAACTCTGCCTAAGGAAGCAAAGTTAGGTTCGAGGAGAAAGTAGCTGGAAATAAAAAGAGAAGATGGTTTCAGGAGACCTATCAATATAATGGAGAATATTGGATAAACAGAAATAAAGAATATTAATTTCAAAGGGGATTTTTCTGTTTCTTTTGTTTGCTTTATGTTTAGTTTCTCCTCTGGTAGTCTTGCTGTTTTGGTGTTGAACCCTGACTTTCAGAATCTCACACCACTCTTGTGAAAGGAGAATAAGAAAAACTTTCTAGTTAAAAGTTAGAGAAAAAGCAGCTTTCCCCAAATACCTTTTTTTCTGAATATCTACTGTTCAAGAAATGTCAAGGCACATTTATCTTTAAGTTGTAAGTAATGCAGTATGGAAATATATGTTAATGATGTAATTGTCTGAGAAAATCTGCTGCCTCGAAGAGGTGAGATTAATTTTCACTAAATCATTATCTTTTCTGTGGCAGGCAGATGTTGGGGTTGTAGTACTAATGAACTTTGAGTTCTTTCTATTCACAGATCAGAATCTGCCTCTTAATAAATTCAGAAGCTAAGCTCTAACCCCTCTGCTGCAGATCCGTTTTCTAATTATCCTAGTAATAGCTCTCAATTACTATTCACTGTAGGTCTACATCCCACTGTTAGTGGGTCAAGAGATCCCTCAGGATTAATATTTTTTTTTCTGTTTTAGTAAATGACTTGCCATCTGCAGGTATTTCAAGTTCAATGTGTAGCTTTTAATAATAAGATCAACATGTTAGAAATCTGGTGCCACATTTGAAAGTCTAAACTGAATTAATATATAGATCCATAAATTACTTTCTAAAATGTACTGTCTTAAAAAAAACTAAACTAAAAATAGAACAAAACAAAAAGCATGGGGAAATGCTCTTTTAAAAAGATTTGTTATATTTTAAGTGTATGTGTATGTGTTTGTGTATTTGTGACAGAGAGAGAGAGAGAGAGAGAGAGCGCACAGGTGTCTATGTGTGTGATCTTTCTAGACTGGAGTTACAACCTGTTGTGATACACCCACCTTGGGTGCTAGGAAGACATCTCAGGTCATTTGCAAGAGCAATATATGTACTTAAGCACTAGGCTATCTCACCATCCCCAATACTGGTAATTTCATAACATATATATTTTCCATTCTTATTTTACTTCCAGTCTGATGTGTACAGCATTTCGATAGGATGACGTTGCACATCTTATAATAAGAAAATTACATAAAATAAAGGATCATACAGCAATCTCTTCTGAATTGTAAGAGTGCCTCCTGAAAGGAGGATGGATGCACACAAGACTCGGGAAGTAAAAGAAACAAGCCACAGGATCTCCTGAAGTTTGCAAGCTGAGCAAGGCTCTCCTTCAAGATCATACAGCAGTAAGCAGTGCAGGGGCAAGGAAACTACACAGCTGCTAGAAGATATGCTGGGAGATCTAGGGATGCCTCTCTCATGTGTCATCACTCATGCTGGGGTAGGTTTTTAGCTGTGTGTCTTTTAGTCACCCATACCTCTCTCTGTAAGTAACATCAGTAAACTATGTTCTCTTACATGGAAGTGGGTGGTAGCATTTCTTTGGTCTGACACTAGCATTCTCTCTATGGCCAACAGTCATTTGCTAAAAAAATAAACAAGAAGGCAACTTATTAGAGATCTGAGTCAGAGAACTGTGTCTTGATACCAGTCTTGAAACAAGAGGCAAACTTTTTTGTGGCCGGTGTCATTTCCCTTCTGAACACAGTTTATTCAGCTTTAGAGAAACAAAATATGTATCCCTGAAGCATCCAGAAGCACTAAGAAGTTCTGCATTTTCACCTGTCAGTTCTGACATTTGGATACTCTGTTATGAAGATAGTTCATGACTTTGACAAAGACACACAAATATGCTAAGTGAAGGAAGATTAGAATAATAGCCAGCGGTGGTGGCACACGCTTTTCATCCCAGCACTCGGGAGGGAGAGCCAGGTAGATCTCTGTGAGTTCGAGGCCAGCCTGGTCTAAAGAGTGAGATCCAGGACAGGCACCAAAACTACACAGAGAAACCCTATCTTGAAAAACAAAACAAAAAGAATAATAAAAATAATACTCTAAATGTCTATGAATACAGAAAACTTTGGATAAATAATGGTACTAAATGTACTAATGTAAAGTGGAAATATAAAGCAGTAAAGATCATATTTTAACATATTAAGTTAAATAAAAAATCATAACACATAATATAATACGTTATAATATGGAAAATAACACATTACATAAATATACTTATGAATGTATCTATAACTGTAATATAAATTTCTGATAATTACTATATCAGGTATTTGCTTTAAAAAGTTTTTATATGTTCTTTGATTTTTTCATAGCCTTAGAGAATCTAAAAATATGAATGAAAAATTCAAGAAGTAAACAATTCTAATTTTCATTTCCACATCATCCTGAAAAGTCTGATGAGTCATGTGACATCCAGCTCTGCCATACTCCATTTGCTAAGCAGAAGCTATCCCGCTGTCTGGCATGTGGACACTTGTCTATCTCATACAGTGTTTTCAGTGTTAGTCCCATAACTACCATCTTTGTTGTCATAACAACTGTCATATCTTACAATGCTGTGCAAACACCCTTTATTCCACTTAGTAATGGTGCTGCTCACCCCCAAAGAGAGTGATGGTTCAGATGACTGTGACATATCAAAACAGAAGCCATGAAGTATTTCCTTTCAGTAAAAAAATGTAAGGTCAGAAAAAATAATCATATGCTGTGGTGCTATGATTGACAGGAAGGTAAGACTTGTACCTATGACAGCAGTGGCTTTGCTACTGTTCCTTACAATGCACAATGAGTTTAGTGAAGAGGGGAAGAGCACTGAATGATAGGGAATGGTACTTCTATCTTCCCAAGCATGCACTGTGGTTCTCCAACACATTTATTATTGAACAAGGGGAAGAAATACTATTCAATGAAATGAGAAAAAAGTGGATTTGCTTCAAAGTATCGACTATTTATATAGACCAATGTTCCTACATAGCACATTGTAATAATGATGATCATGTCAAAGTATGTTTTTAATATTGCATGCACTAGAGAGGGAAAAATGAAAGAACAAAGACATTTCAAACCAAACACTGCATTAAACATAAAGTATTAGAAGTGAAATTATCAGCGTAGTAGCATAAATAGACAAAACAAAACTAATGGACAGTAGGAAATCAATCAATTAAAATTAGGTAAAGTGACTAAGATCCTTCAAAACCTCAGTTTTTCAAATCTGACACAGTAGAAAATATGTCTGATATCTATCAAAGAAATTAAATCCTTAACTAATAGAAATAATAACCAAACCCTTTGGTGCAGACAAACATACAAAAGTCATAGCAGATAATTCATTTTCTAGAAAAAAGAAAGAAGTTAATGTACCCACTACAATTCATCTTCTGAGACCAGGATCAGACTTAGCATCAAACCTAATAAAGATTTTAGTTAAAATATAAATTTATGACAATTTTCTCATATCAGCACAACATGAATAAACTGAACACAAACACTTCAGATCTGGAAATATTTAAAGATGATGATAACTCATAATTAGTGATACTTTCTGATATACAGAGTGATTTAACATTTGACACTCAAGACAATGCACCACCATACCTTTCAATAAAAGAAAATTATAATAATTGTCTCAAGTATCCAGAAAAATCCAAGGAACATTCAACTGAAATATAAACAAGGTTCACTAAACTGACAGACAGTCTAGAAGTACACAGGAAAATCCATTTCATTTTGCATGGACATTGGGATTGCAGCAAGACAACTTGTGGTTGTGATAGTAGGACCACAAGGCTTCTTTCTCACATCTTGCAGACCAAGAAACAGAGGCAGGACAGAAAGTAAAGTTAAGCTACAATCTCAGGGCTCACATTTCAGAGGTCCACTTATATGACTCTCTGTCTCATACACACACATACACACACACACACACACACACACACACACACACACACACACACATGAATTTTCATTAGACTGGATTACAGGCTGTGGTTGCACTAATCCCATAATGGATGCCTAAGAATGGAAGGTTCAATATACAATGTTGGATGTCTCAGCTGATCTTCAATATATGCAGAAATAGGGAAAATGTAGGCTCTTGTGCCACTGAAGGAAGAGATTTGCCAGAACAAGCAGACAAAGAGAGCAAGCTGACTTCTTCCATGTTTTTGACATAGGCTGCCAGCAGAAGGTGTGTCCCAGATTAAATATGAATCTTCCCACTCAAACTATGTCAATTAATGGTGTATCTTCACACCATAAAGATCCAGATTAGAAGTATGTCTTCCCAATTCAAATAGTTTAATTAAGAAAAAAATCCCTCACAAGTGTGCCCAGCCATTTAGGTTTTAATTAAGTCCAATGTAGTCAAGTAGAAAATCAAGAATAGCCTTCATACTTTCTGAGACATTTTACATCCAAACTACAACATTATACCCCTGACACTCATGGGTTCATGGCTATCTCATGATGCACAATGCATTCAGTCAAACTTCAGAAAAATCCCCATAATGTTAACAGTACCAGCAATATTCAAATGTACAAAGTATCTCCTAAGACCCAAAGAAATTTCTCAGTAGTAAGTCCCTGGGAAATCAAGACAAATAAGTCACATACATTCGATATGCAGTGACATAGAGTAAGCATTTCCATTCCACATGTTGAGAGTAGAGACATGATTAAGAAACACTGGAACAAAGATAGACCTAAAAACAACAGGACACACACAAAATGCTGCATCCTAAGGCTCTTGGCATCATTATTTGGACTTCAACAGGTTTAGGCAGTCAAGCTCCCTCCATTGTTGCCAAGGACTGTCTCTTAGTCTGATTCTACTAAGTGCCTACATGATTTTCTTCAGCGAATCTCCCTTATTCTTAATATCTCCATTCCAACTTATGCTGCATCTTCACAGTTATACATATAGCGTGATCATAAGTGCATACAAGAAATCTGACTTGTTATCCATTATCTAGCCCCAGCTATTCATTATCTAGTCACAGTTATCCATTATCTAGTCTCAGCAACTTCCTAGAACCTTGGCATAGGTCTGGATGTTTCTCTCACTCATATATTTTATGCCCGAAAAAAGCTACACAATGCTGCATTATCATCAAGTTCACCTATAATTTCCAAGTATGGCCTAGTCCTCTTATAACCAAACCATTAGCAGCCTCCTTCCCTGGTTGAACCTGAGAAAACATTTCCCTAGGGAATTGTATTTAAGCAGGGAAACAGTAAGGAGGCATCCTTAGCTCACTCCCTCTTTCTTGTAAATTTGCATTTTATAAGCAACAACTTTCAAGTAGGTAGCACCTTGTGCTCAAAATTATTTTTCTCTCAGTGTATGAAAATCATGTGTTTTGTCCTGAATAAATGGTAGCCATCTACTAACCACTATAGCGACTTTGTTGGTGTACAATCTGTACACAACTTTAACCCTGAATGTTAACCTCTTCTCATCAAACTGCATACCTTTCAAATATTTCTGCTCTGCTCTCAGCTTTGAATTATCATTATAAATCTCAATAAACAGAGTGAGCAACATTCATGTGGCAGTCTGGATGTCATGCTTTCTTGAAATTTCCTCTGTCAAATAACTTGCTTCATTACTTGACAGTTACATCTCATTCAAATTTTTAAGCTGTGAGCAGAATGCAGTTAGATTCTTAGCCAGAAAGTAACTTGAATAACATCTAGCACAATCTTGAAGTCTTTATTATCCTCTAAAATATAATAAATTGGTCGTAACTGTCCACATTTATTTGTACATTCTGTTCTTCTGATCATCCATTAGGGTGGTCCAATACACTCTTAGTACAGAATTCTAGGACTTCTTGATCCCACTTGTCTAAATATTTCCACATCACATTCCTCACACAAACCTGTTCCAAAGACTCAGTTTCTGTAAAAACCCCAGTTCTAAGTTTTAAAATATTATATCAGTTGGTTGTCTTGTAAGTATGTCCAAACATCTGATTAAGCAAACTAAAGTTTGGTGGTTAATTTTGTAAAATGGTTTGACTGATCCATCATAGAAGGAAAGCATAGTGAGAGCAGCTCATGGGTGTGGCAGCAGAAGTATGAGGCTGCTTGTTCACATCTCAGGAATAAAAAAACCAAAATGAATACTGCTGTGGGATGTTCTGTATGGCAAATGTGTTGCTAATAAAACACTGATTGGCCAGTGGCTAGGCAGGAAGTATAGGCGGGACTAACAGAGAGAATTAAAAGAACAGGAAGGTGGGGGAGTCTCTGCCAGCCGCCTGCCAGGACAAGCAGCATGTAAAGATGCCGGCAAGCCACGAGCCATGTGGCAAGGTATAGATTTATAGAAATGGATTAATTTAAGTTATAAGGACAGTTAGCAAGAAGCCTGCCACGGCCATACAGTTTGTAAGCAATATAAGTCTCTGTGTTTACTTGGTTGGGTCTGAGCAGGTGTGGGACTGACAGGTGAGAGAGATTTGTCCTGACTGTGGGCCAGGCAGGAAAACTCAAGCTACAAATGGCGCCCAACGTGGGGCAGGAATTTCCACTTAAAACCTGAGAAAGCGTAAAAAGAAGATTCTAAAACGGAGCTAAAACAGCTTCCTAGTTGTCTTTCTCAAGTTAGCTGCAGACTGCAGGCTTGAGCTACTGTATGGTAGGTTCCTGTCTTGCATGTTTGACCTGCAGTATGGCGGGAATGAGGCGTCTGCAAGTTGCACATTAAGCTGCCTCATGGATTTAGCCTTTGCTAATACAAAAAAAAGAGGTTTTTGGGCTAAACACTGCTTTGATAGAAGCATAAACCCAGGAAGGCTCCCAGAGCTGAAGGTAAACGCATCACCGCCATGTTGGGAAGCTGAGGTGGGCGGAGCCAGCAGCCACAGCACCATTTCATTCTTAGAATGCTGCAGTTTAAAGTAACAGGTTCACAGTAAGATAGATTCAGATGGAACAAGACTTTAAATGCTTTAAAATGAGTGTAAAAATGTACGTAGGCTTCAAAGAGAGAGAAAAAGAAATATATACAGTTATATAAAGAAATAGATAGTTTTGAAAAATGAAGTCTTTAAAGAGACAGTAAAGGTAGTATAAAATATAAGCCACGTAAAGATGGATATCACACAGAGAATCTGCATTGTGTTGTCTTTGGGATTCTTATCTGCAGAGAGATATTTGATTGTAAAGGAAGCTGAGTTAAACCAATATGTTTATTTTAAAGATACCTTGACTTCAAAATTTGGATGTAAAGATATGTTGCTTTGGAAAGGAAGCTCTGATTTTGTTTCCACAGAAAGCCAGAGGCTATGGATTTGTTCCAGATTAAGATACATCAGGTTTGACCAGCCAAGACCACCTGAAAGGTCTCCGATGACACCATGGCTCAGATGATCCAACATTCTGAACCATTTCAAAGCAACTGGCTCAGATGATACACCCTCATGGACTACTCCATATACTAAAATTTTCTTTGTGTCCCCATAAGATACAGCACCCCCCCTCCAGCAGGAAGTTGTAAAAGAAGCTACGCCCAAATTCCCAAATTATATGTAATTTGCTTTAAGGTTAAAACCTTCCTTTTTGAAAAAAAAGGGGGGGGGAGTGCTATGGGATGTTCTGTATGGCAAATGTGTTGCTAATAAAACTCTGATTGGCCAGTGGCTAGGCAGGAAGTATAGGCGGAACTAACAGAGAGAATTAAAAGAACAGGAAGGCAGAGGGAGTCTCTGCCAGCTGCCTGCTAGGACAAGCAGCATGTAAAGATGCCAGCAAGCCACGAGCCATGTGGCAAGTTATAGATTTATAGAAATGGATTAATTTAAGCTATAAGGACAGTTAGCAAGAAGCCTGCCATGGCCATACAGTTTGCAAGCAATATAAGTCTCTGTGTTTACTTGGTTGGGTCTGAGCAGGTGTGGGACTGGCAGGTGAGAGAGATTTGTCCTGACTGTGGGCCAGGCAGGAAAACTTAAGCTACAGAATACTATTACTACTACTACCTACTACTACTACTACTACTACTACTACTACTACTATTACCACCACTACTATAATGAAATAATAATAATAAAATCACACTGAAAGGTCAAGTATTGAAGACATCACTCTGAAATTAGAAGTAATACTAGATTATATACCTCTGTGGAAGTGTCAATAAGTGAGTAAAAAATAAAATAATACTAAAAAGAAATGACCAGAGACACTGTTACCTCTTCTATTCAACATGAAAACAGAGGTACTAGTGAGACAAGAAGTTCGGAGGATAAGATAATGATTATAACAAAGAAGTGATATAACATATTATTTTCAGATAATGATTAGAGAAGTGACTATAAAGAAAAGAATGAAGAACAGTAACTATTGGAATTAATATCAGATATGTGTAATCCATTGGGTATAAGAACAATAAAAATAAAATTCACAAGAATACATTTGAAAATAAATAGAGTATAAAAACTTAAAAATAGCCCCGGACTTCCCTTCTGGACAAAGGTGAGTGCCCGCCTGCACCCTAGATCCCGTCCCTGGGCACCAG
>CABHPQ010157522.1:6281-29405 GCA_902168405.1 Peromyscus aztecus
TAAACTTATCTGGGGATCAGAGGACAGAGCCAGCCACCTGATTAGACATAGAGGCCAGACAGTGGTGGCACATGCCTTTAATCCCAGCACTTGAGCTCTCATGTCTTTGCTTGGAAAGCACACACGCCTTTAATCCCGGAAGTGACATGACTGAGTGGAGAATGGTGTATAAGGCGTGAGGAGACAGGAACTAAGCAACAGTTCAACTGAGACCCTCAGGGACTCAGAGGCTTTCAGTCTGAGGATTCCTGGAAACAGGATCGGCTGAGGAGTTGGCGAGGTGAGGTTGGCTGTGGCTTGTTCTGTTTCTCTGATCTTTCAGCTTTCACTCCAACATCTGGCTCTGGGTTTTGTTTTTGTGTTTTTGTTTTTGTTTATTAATAAGACCGTTTAGCAATTTGTGTTACACTACCAGCCACTTTCCTAAACCGGTATCATATCTAAGTGCATTCTAAATACTTATCCTTATACCCACATGTAAATGCAGCTCTCACACGCCATCAAATAAGCTTCTTTTTGCAGCAGACAGAGACTCTTCCAGAAATCCACAGTTGGTCAAACCATAGAGAACAGCTGACCATGAGGTAGCCAACAAACGGATACATCTACGACACAAGCCCTACACCTACGGCTCAGGGAACAGCAGGAAAACTGCAGGAGAAGGCTTGTCAGAACCAGAGAACCGGAACATCTCTGCTGTGAGATAGTGTCTTCTATACATGACCACGACATCTCAACGATATGGTCACTTAAAGAAGACCTGCACACAGTGCCATCTGTTGACATGCCAACATGGATGGGAATGTCACAATGTCCCACCCCTAGAAGAAAGACTACAAGCCATTTGTAGATGCCGAGAAAGGGGCGATCAGTCTTCTCTAGGGACAAGTTCCCTAAGAGATTACCCAATCTCAGTGGTCTGTCCCAAACACTGAATGCCATCAGGTTATAGATTTATATATGTGCAATAATAATTCAAGAAGAGGTTAAATATTTGAGAGGGAGTCGTGGAGATGTGGCAAGAGTTGGAATAGAGAGGGTGGGGTGTTAGTGATGCAAATTCAGTATTCGTGGATGAAATTCTAAAAAAAAAAAATTTAATTTAAAAAAGAAAATGTCAAGCTGTGACATTCTTTCAATTTTAGCATGTCTCTTATGTCTCTTGGTATAAACCATATCAAGCTAGAAAGAGAACTGTAGATCTTAGAATTGGTGGAACGTTATATAATGAGTCTGTGCTCTTCAGCAGGAAAACAATGTCATACATTGAGGACAAAACCATGCCCACAGGCCATTATTCAGCATATTGTCTATCCCATGGTATGTTTTTATTAAATCCATAAATAAGTAGATGGCCAGCTACACATGCTGCAATTCTGTGATTAAGTTACATATTAAAAAGTATGGTTCTCACTAACACAGCCAAAGTTCTTTGAACTCAGAAAGTAGCCTACATTGTATATAGTAAAAGATAAAGAAATAAAAAAATTTATGCAGCCACTCTCAACACACAGCTTCCTCTTACATTTCTCAATATTTGCTTGTTGTAACATTAAATTTATCCCATAAATGTGGTGATATTTTATTTGTGCTCTAATAAATAAAACTTATCTAGGGATCAGAGGACAGAGCCAGCCACTGGATTAGACACAGAGGCCAGACAGTGGTGAAACATACCCTTAGTCCTCTGGATCTCTGTGAGTTCAAGGCCACACTGGGAACAGAGTCAGGCATGGTGACACACACCTTTAATCCCAGCACTTGAGATCTCATGTCTTTGCTTGGGAAGGACACATACCTTTAATCCCAGGAAGTGATGACAGGAAGCAGAAAAGTATATAAGGCATGAGGACCAGGAACTAGAGGCTTTTAAGCAATTCAACTGAGACCCTCAGGGGTGAGGACTCAGAGGCTTTCAGTCTGAGGATTGTGGAAACTGGATCAGCTGAGGAGTTGACGAGGTGAGGTTGGCTGTGGCTTGTTCTGTTTCTCTGATCTTTCAGCTTTCACTCCAATTATCTGGCTCCAGGTTTTTTATTAATAAGACCTTTTAAGATTCATGTTACACATAAACTTATACAATTTCATTATGGAAAAAAGCTACAGCAGTCATGTGGTTCAATGCCAATTAATTCCTATAAACATGCGCTGTCTACACAAAGAAAAGGTTATGGTAAACAAATCCCCACTTTGCCTCTCTACTGTCAGATTCTGAATGGTTGGTAATGATTACTCTTTTGTAGAGTTTACGCTCGTCATCTATTCCATGTTGTCTGTGCTGGAAAGAGAGCTGGGGCTATCTGTGTAGCTCAGTACAGATCACTTGACTTGCACGCACAATGCCCTATGACTTTCACGCTCAGTGCCCTAGGTTCAATCCCCAATACCACCAGGAGGAGGGGGAGGGAGGGTAAGGAGGAGGAGAAGGTAAGGAGGAGCATGAAATTGCTCTTGAGTCCATTTTTTATAAGTTATATGCATTTTCCTAATTACCTGGGTATGTTTTACCTGAGAAGTTTCTGCTAAATATTACCACAGCCCCCACAGAATTCTCCACGGAAACTAAAAGGGAGCAGAAATGCCTTCGGCACAGAACATTATAACTTCTGGGAAGTAAATATAATTCAGATGCAAACCCAGCTCTCACTGAAGCCCTCATTAATGTGTTCTCACTTTAACTACCATGCAGGTATGAACGGCAGTTAACAAGTGATGACGTCAGTCAGGGTAGCAGTGGAAGCTGTGTGTTTTGGCACTTTCTGCAACGGTGCATCAAATGCTTCATGGCAGTTGCCTCTCTTTCCTCTTATTTTCATTCTATAAACTATGGCCTTAGCTGCTCTAAAGCTGTAACAGGAGCAGTGTCTTTCGGACGCAATGAGAACAGCACCTAGGGGATTGGAGGGATAGCTCAGCCATTAAAGGCTAGGCTCACAACCAAAAATATAAGAGAATAGCACCTAGGAAATTGACTGATTGATTGGTAAGATTCCAGGATACTGGACTGCTCTACTTACGGTAACTTAGGCAGAGAAGCATTTTTAAAGTTCTTCAGGACGCTTCACTTAAAGGAAAGGTGACAGGTATGGCAACGTAAATATGGCTGCTCTATTGCCTCCCAGCTAGGTGTGAGACAGCACTTTGCCCTGTTAAGTCAAAGCAAATAATGGTATAGAGCCGGTTCCAGATTTACAGCTCGATCCAGAAGGTCGATGCTAACTGAGAAGTCTCCAGAATTGGATCAAATTTTCAATTCAAATGAAGAGAGCAACTACGCATCTCATGCCTCATAGATCTCCAAATTTAACTCGAAGCCTGCTCCCTCCTTCCAGATGGCTTATGTAGTGGGAGTGGGGGACAGAATTAGCAAGCAAACCCAGAGAGACACAGTTCTCTGCGTCCAACGCTGTCTACCTCGCTGCCAGCTTTTACTGAAGCTGGTGTTACCAAGGAGAATGGCACAGGTAAGCACTGTTTTAAGTATGCCAAAGCCTTTAAACCCTAGACAAGACTAGACTTTCCCCTCAAAAACAAAAACATTAGGTATACAGACAAAAAGAAAAGAAAGTGAGAAGGTATTACCCAGAAATATCTAGTACCCCCTCCTCTGCGCCATTTTAGTATTTGTCTCCTCTGAGATAGGGATGCGATGTGGCTCCAGGACAGAGCACCTGTATACCACCCGGAAGGCTCTCAATTGGATCCCTGATGCTACAATCAACCAAAACACTTGTGTCAGTTCTTAGGCAAGCATTAGCTCAAGTCAGTCACTTGTGCTTCTCCCTCAGCGTCTCTGGGGACAGGGTTTGCTAAATCAGATCCAAAAGGTGTAAAAGAAAAGAGAGAAAGAAAGAATATGGGGACTAAGACGCTGACTTTTCCCTCTTCAAATCTCCAAACATTTTAAGATCAAAAACCTTTTTCAATATTTCTGCCTGCTCTTCTGTTATGACTCCTGAGCCTTAGGGTCAAGTAGTTTGGCTTTTGTTTTGTTTTGATTTTTGGTTTTTTGAGACAAGAGTTTCTCCATGTAGCCCTGGCTGTCCTGGAACTCACGCTGTAGACCAGGCTGGTCTCGAACTCAGAGATCTGCCTGCCTCTCCCCCTCCTGAGTGCTGGGATTAAAGGCGTGTGCCGCCGCCGCCGCCGCCGCCGCCGCCGCCGCCGCCGCCACCACCCTGTACAAGAGTAGTTTGTAAGAGCTGGAACAGGAAGTTTGCTGTGAGAATTCTTCTAGAAACATCACAGACGCAAACCCCACCAAGTCTCATCAACATGGCTCCTAAACAAGTCTTGAACCAAGACCATTCCAATACACATGCCAACATGAAGTGAGGAAATCTAATGAGGTCTCAACCCTAAACGAAGAACTACAGGTAACTAAGAAATACTGACACTGGGAGAAAGAGTCTTCCTCAGGGAAGATCACTCAGATTGGTTGTCCAATACCAGTAGTCAGCACTAAAATCACATACATACAAGCAACGTTATACAGACTGAGCAGGTTGTACTTATCTGTTTAGCAATGTATATTATGTGTGTGTGTGTGTGTGTGTGTGTGTGTGCGCGCGCGCGCAACAACAAATAAAAAATGTAGGTCATGAATTTGAGAAAGAGTGGGGGTGGGGTACATGGGAATATATATATATATATTTAAGTTTTTCAGGTCCTGGAAAGACGGCTCAGTGCTTCTCTTGCAGAGAACATGGGTTCAGTTCATAGCACACACATTGAACAGGCTCGTAACTGTCTGTAACTCCAGTTCTAAGGACTCTAACACTCTTTTCTGGCCTCTTTAGGTACCTGCTCACACATAGTGTACATACAGATACGCAGGCAAACACATATACATAAATAAAACTATCTAAGTCTTTTGGTTTTTTTTTTTTGGTTTTTTTTTTTTTTTTTTTTTTGTTTTGTTTTTTTTTTTTGTTTGTTTTTTAGCTGAGGCTCGAACCCAGGGTCTTGCGCTTGCTAGGCAAGCACTCTACCACTGAGATAAAGCCCAAACCCCCTTTTTAAAGACTTTTTTTCATGGAAATGTTGGTAGCTATGTTCTACAGAGGAAGCAGACCATGTAGGCAGTGAAGATAATTAGGAGCATAGGCCACAAGATGCGTAACAGTGGCTTGGTACCTGTTCCTAGACTCTTCCGATAATTTTTCCCTATATTTTACATAATGCTTTCATTGTATTTACCTTTACCCAATCAATATATACTTCCAGTCCAATGAATCAGAGCATCAAAGCATTAGGCATTGTCTTCCCTAGGAGTACAATTTCCTTCTTCATAGGTGACCAAAATGCATTTTAGACCCTTCCCACGGCTCCAACAGTCTTTTGCTCTTTCCTTTGCTCCACTCCTAAGCCAGCCTGTATCCCAACTCAGGATCTTCTGTAGCTAGAGTTTTCCTGCCTGGCCCATGGTCAGGACAAATCTCTCTCACCTGCCAGTCCCACAGCCGCTCAGACCCAACCAAGTAAACACAGAGACTTATATTGCTTACAAACTGAATGGCCGTGGCAGGCTTCTTGCTAACTGTCCTTATAGCTTAAATTAATCTGTTTCTATAAATCTATACCTTGCCACATGGCTCGTGGCTTACCGGCATCTTCACATGCTGCTTGTCCTGGCGGTGGCTGGCAGAGACTCCCTCCGCCTTCCTGTTCTTTTAATTCTCTCTGTTAGTCCCACCTATACTTCCTGCCTAGCCACCGGCCAGTCAGTGTTTTATTGGCAACACATTTGCCATACAGAACATCCCACAGCAATCTTCCTTCTTCGGCATCCAGAGTGCTGAGCTTGAGGGCACGCCCCCACATCCAGCTCTCTGCATACTGCTCTTTGACCTCGGAACACTGTGCCTTATGAAGAATGTGGATAACAAGAAGGGTAAAAAGTACATCACCCATTCACAAGTGTGTGTGTTGCAACTGAAGAATCCATACACATCTGGTTGTGAGCCAGTCAGTACAACTACTGTGGAAATGTGTCTCACTGAAACTGTAATGCTGAGCAGACGCACACTCCCTGACCCCGAATTCTGCATTTAGATAGATATACATTCAACAGAAGACAAATAGGAGAGTGTTCATCATGACGTAATTCATAATAAACAAAACTGGGAAACGATCCAAACGTCCACCGAGAGTAGAATGGACCAAGTGCTCATATAATGGAATGCCATTGAAAATGGGAAATAAAGGAAATTATGGCTGCACAGAATGTGAATGACTCTCATAACTGTAATATTGAACAAAGGAAGCAAATATTGAACAAAACAGAGTGCTACAATGAGAGGGACTTCAAACACTGAGTATGTGCTTGAAGAAGAAGAAGAAGAAGAAGAAGAAGAAGAAGAAGAAGAAGAAGAAGAAGAAGAAGAAGAAGAAGAAGAAGAAGAAGAAGAAGGAGAAGAGCAGTCCACAGCAACTTGCAGAAGTTAATAACTAAATCAAAACCATAAAGGGAGTTTCTAGGCTGCTGATAATGGAGTGTATTCTTGATAATGGAGTCTGGTTTTTGAGATAGGGTTTCTCTCTGTAGCCCAGGCTGTCTTGGAACTCATTCTGTAGACCGGGCTGGCCTCAAACTCAGGGATATGCCTGCCTCTGCCTCCCGAGAGCTGGGACTAAAGCCATGCGCCACCACCGCCAGGCTATGGAGTAGATTCTTAAACTAGAGGCTGGTTATCTCAATGTGTTCAAACTCCACAATTCACAGAATTTAAAACCAGTACATGTTGATATACTCACGAGACTATGGAGGCCCCAAAGGCCCATAAACTACCACCTGAAGAGTAAAGAATCAGGACAGCCACAAAGGGGTTGGGGGAGGAGCAGAAGATGCTGGTGGAAATCCCGGAATCCAACGGTCTAAATCTAGATTCTCCAATGGGTCAAAGCAGAGGAAAATGAACTATCCAGGTTGGAAGCAGTGAATTTGCCCCTCTACCACCTTTTTGTTCTATTTAAGCCCCCAGAAGATTGGACAGTGCCTACCTGCATTAATGAAGACTGTTTGTTTTATTCAGCCCAATGATTCAAATTATAGTTTCTCCCAGAAACACCCCATAACACTGCTTTACCAATTGCTTAGGCCTCCATTAGTCCATTCAAGTTGACACATAAATCAACCAAATGTAAATTGCATGATTTTATAGGATCACATCAGCACTTGAATAAACTTTGCTCCTCTTTGGAATTACTCCTAAATTCCTGCAAATTGTGCTTCTTACAATTTAAGTTATCATCAGAATAATCACACTAGTATTGAATATAATAAAAATTCTTCCACAATATCAATATTTCCCAGCGCAAATTTCTAGCAGTGTTTGATGCTAAAAAGCAAAGATTGCATGTGAAGGCTGGGAGTGATGGCTCAATCTGTAAACCGCTTAGTGCACACATGAGCTCTTGAACTCACTGCTGAAAAGCCACGTGTAGATACAGAACCTTATAAATCCCCTGGGACTCACAAGGCAGCTAGGCTAGACTGATCAGCTACTTCCAAGTCAATGAAAGACCCTGTTTCCAAAAACAAAGTAAATTGTGCCCAAGGAACAACATTTGAAGTTGACATCTGCCTTCACACACACAGGCATTTTGTACACACACACACACACACACACACACACACACACACGCACACACGCATGCACACAGCACACACACTCACACATGCATACACACAATAAATAAATAAGCAAATAAATAAATGGTTCTAAAACAGATTTCATAAGACTCTACATTGGCAATGAACTGGTAGTTTTAAGTAGAGAACTTGCAGCATCCGGAATAGTGAGAAAACAAGTTCCTGCTTGTAAAACCCATCCAGGCTGTAGCACTATATTAACACAGCAGGTTCCCATATAAAAGTACTCACAAATAAGGGCATTTTCATTGTTTCAGAGCTGTCACGGTGATTCCCTTCAAGCAAATATTTATTAAAATCTAACACCCTAATGCTTTCAAGTTATAACAGATTAGAATCTCATTCTGAGATTTACAATGACTGAGGCATGTCTCCTATAATCCGAAATATTAGAGAAACATTCATAGGTCGTAGGGCTGTGCCTTTCCGACACCTGGAATATTGGATTTGCTGCAGTCTGTAATTGTGTTATTACAGACATGGTTATTTTCTATCATGTCAAACAGCAAGATAAAAGGAAGAGAATCTCAGAGTTTGCTTTTCCTTCTGTTTCCATGGCCACAGGCTTATAATTTTATACGAAAGGCAAAAATCTGTCATTCTCATTAAGTCTGTTCTTGGAGCTACTTTGCCAACAGCCTAGACTAATGCAATAAAATAATTAGGAAGCAACCAAGAAACCACACAAAATGAAGGGAAGGAGATTAGTCCCTTCTTAAAAGATGTGAACAATTTAGGAAGTGGCTCTAGACGACACCAACGTCTGGAGCTAACTACTGGCTGGAGATAGGAGTGAATGGAAGGCTCCCAGAGCCCTTGCTGGATTTTGAGTGTGGTGGAGAATTAGATAGGCTCCCACCATGCAACATGGATAAAGTCTGCTTTTAAAATCAGAAACAGCCAGGCAGTGGTGTCCCACGCCTTTAATCCCAGCACTCAGGAGGCAGAGTCAGGTAGATCTCTGAGTTTGAAGCCAGCCTGAGTGAGTTCTAAGACAGTCAGGGCTATACAGAAAAACCCTGTCTCAAAGAAAGAAACCAGAAGCAATATAAATAATGTTCCTTTAAACAGATTCCTAATAGCTGGCACTATACATGCCTCCTGCTACCTAGCATACAAATACCTTGACTGTATTAGCTTGATAGTTTCACATATCTTACCTTCAAAGCATTTCCACTCCATAAATATTCATAATTATCTTTGGCATAATTGATTTTGCTGCAGTCTGCCATTTTGCTGGTCCTGGGTAAACCATGTCATATTGTTTATTAAAGTTTATTAAGACCATGCTAGACATAAAGGACACTGTCAAATTACAGTTGGTAGAAAAAAAAATGACTCAAGTGAACTGTTTTCAAATAATATATTCAAAATTGTAAATAAATTTTTAAAATCAAAGTTAGAGAAAACTGTTGAATGGTGAAGAATTCCCAAGAATGTCCTTCACTAATACTATATGCCTCTAGCAAAACTAAGATGATTAATATGTCTTGTAATCATCATCCCTGAAATGTTTGCTGTGGAAGCAGCCATGCATGAGCTTCTGCATAAGGAACTGCCTGCCTGATTATGTTTTATTAGAGCATATTAATTAAACAAAATAATAGGACTCATTATGTCATTTTCAAACACACATTTTACATACTTTGGTCATCCTCATCCTCACCCTCATCGCCATCACCCTCACCCCTTCTTCTCTCCTGGGTCCTCCCCCCACCTCAGTCACCCCTCCTACTTTTTGGACCTTCCCCCGTCCCTGATTCAATGTGTGAGAGAAGGCATGTGATGGATGTCTTCCCAAACCTGACTTATTTCACTTAACATGGTACTCTCCCTTTCTCAAAAACAAAATGATTCCATTCTGTGCGGGTATGAAATAATACCCCACGGTGCATACATGTCACATTTTCTTTATTCTTCCCTCCATTAATGGACACCTTCACTGATTCCAAGACTTGGCTACCGTGACTTGTGCCACACTAAACGTGAGTGTGGAGGCTGAGGAATCATCTTCTTTTAATATCACAGAGTTAACTAGTACAGGTTGTGTAGTCCATTTCCAAAATCTCTTTACCTTTATTATATAACATAACCTAATCCAAGGAGCGAAATGCATCATATTTGCAGCCTACCTACCCTAGGCAAAAATTGGAGATTATGTGGCTATGTACACCAAAAAGTAGGAGCCTCGTCGCATAATCATGCATTAAAAACTACACCTTCACTTGACAGATACCAGTAAATTCTTATTGCAATATTGAAGTCACAACTGTATTTAATTAGCAACCCAAATACTCTGCCACCAAAGCACCGTTACACATTTTTAGCTAGATTTAATAGCTCCCATACATATAGACTTTAATTAAAGGTAGCCATGGTAACTGGAAATTTCATTACAGTCTTACTAACAGTGTTTTTCTCCTCTAAGTATCATCCCAGTCTTGAGAAATGGTGCTTGCACATGTGTGAGACGTGAGAGCTGAAAGTGTAAGGGACACATTTTCACATATTTAAGTAGAAAGGTCGCCATTTAAAATTAACAACAAAAAAAATGCTCACCAGGAGTTTAATAAAGACCAAATACTGTTCAGATATTTTTGTATAAGAATTACTCCAACATTATTATTGTTATTATTCAGAGACTATGAATGATCTTATTCCCCACCTATGTGTTTACCAATGTCTATAGACAAGTTAGATGTGGTTACTGATTCAAACTGAGGCCTGATCTTCATTGTAAGTTGGACTGTTGACCTGTTAGGACAGAATTACCTTTCCACAAGGAGTCTCACTCTGACAAAATTTCTCTCATACAAAATCTGCTAGGCTGGGATGTGTAGCTCAGTTGTCCGGAGCTCTTGCCTAGCATTCACAAAGTCCTGGGTTCTATTCCAAGTACCATATAAACCAGGTATGGTAGTGTAGAACTATAATCTTTAGCACTCAAAAAGTGAATGCAAGAGAAGCATATATTCAAAGTCATCCTTGGCCACATAGCCATTTTAAGACTGGCCTGAGATACATTAGAACCTGTCTTTTAAAAAAAAGAAAATGCTGATCAAGTTTTTAAAATTCTCTATTAAAATAGTCAATCAATTTTGCCACACAATGTCTTAAACATCATGTATACAGTTCATGGGGCATTATTTGGGGGAACTTCTATATGATAAACACTTCGTAGACTCTGGGAAATAGATGGAACCCCATTTCCTAAATGGATGAGGGTATAAGCAAGCAAAGAGATAAAAGTAAAGGATAATGAGTCACACGGTGAAGAAACTCAAACAAGCAGATTTGACAGCATTGGACTAAACGCAATAGAGGTGAGACCGTTTAACGGAAACCGTGAGATGATTCCTCAACACCAAATGGTGAAACGAAGCAGCCAATGAACTGCTGAGGGCCAGGCGTTCCAGCCAAAGGGACCAATGGACAAAGGCAAAACGCAGACTTCGAAGGGACAGCCTTGCTGTGTTCAGGGCTACAAAGAGAGGCAGGCTGTGCTAGAGTCCCTGAAAGAAGGAAGTAAAGCGAAGCCAGTTCGCTGAGTTTCTAGCCGTTTGTCAAGTCATGAGTGACTGGGGATTTCTTGCTCTCTGCAACTGGGACCCATCATGAGGCTGATTTGAGCCGCACTGCTTCAAACGGACTCTGACTGCATCCTCTGAAGCCAGTTCGCTGAGTTTCTAGCCGTTTGTCAAGTCAAGAGTGACTGGGGATTTCTTGCTCTCTGCAACCGTATCCGTTGACTAACACGGAAAATAAAAAAACACGTTATTATTCCTAGGGAAGCACTCGGTGAAATGTGCTCATCATTTACTTACCTTTACCACGCATACCCCAGAGTTGACAAGCATTCACTTGTCTGTGTCAGGTCCTGAGTAGAGTAGATAGGAGCAGGTGTTTCAGAGCCAGACCACCTAGGCTTGAACCCGCTTCCACCACTTACTAACCACAAGTGACCGAGGCACTTCCCTTATGCAAAAAGGGGGTAATAGCAGAATTGCTTCATAGCACTTGACTAAAAACTAAATGAATTCTTCTTAATGTGATCAATGCAATGCCTGATAAATACTGTATAATTAAGCTATAGCAATAATAATAAATACAATTATATTTTTATATACAATGTTACTATAAACATTGTAAATGTTTATATATACATAAATAAAGTATATTTATAGTAAAATGTTACTCTAAACATATGTTTTTAAGGTTTCTTCCCTGAAAGACTTCATAATTTACTTAGGGCACAGGGATGGGAGGAATCACGACTCTGGTATACGGTGAAAAATAATAACAAGGTGAAGAAAATGCAAGTATATTGCTAGGAGGAAAAAGAAGAAAACTATAATACAAAACAAAACATATCATCTGGAATATATTCTTTAACGTATGACTTCTAACATTTTAGAAAATACCAGTAACTATTTCCATGGTGGGGTCACTAGGTATTTTAATAGATATTATTGGAGTCTAAACTCACAAGAGAGAAAGTCAGTACTGTGGTGGTCCTGGGCTACAGAGTGATGCAGAAGTGGAATGCTGTAGTACCAGCTAAATCTGCTGTCTTTGTAACCTTGGAATTCTGTCTTTCCTTTTCAAGTTTTTAGTCTCTCTCTTTCCCTCATCTAGGAAATGAGAACGGACTTGGCAGTAGTAGGTAGTCTATACAGTGTAGGTGCTTTGGAAAGGTAAACAGATTCCCTGGGAGCACTCATCCATGGCCAGATACACACAAGTAAGTCACCGTAACTTCCTACCTGGTCACTGGGTACTCAGCAAAAACAGTACTAAAACATGACCTTGATCTCAGATAGGCTTCCAGGCTCAGTGGTGTTCAAGGTGGTAGAAAGTGTATCATTTTATACAAAACTTCATGTTGAATACTCATACTTGGTGCTACGTGATAGACATAGTAGCTTGCTCGTCACAGGTATGAAATTAATATTCCATTTTCATTAATAAATTTATTTACTCATTGAGCAACTCTTCACTCAGCACTGTTCACTCAGCACTGTTGTGCTGAGCAGTGAGTGTGAAATTAGTTTGTTCCCAATCCATTTCTTCCAGCCTCGTACAGACACGAAATTCGGTTTTGCTTGTGGTTTCAAAAGGAGACCTAAAATTGTATTTGCCTTTGACTATAAATAGCACAGGAATAAGCCCAGGTCAAATAAATTCCCACTGATCAAATCTGGGGAGCTTCTCCATGACATTTCAATCCTTCTGTGCTCTTTCTGAGCTATTTGAGTTGAGGTGGTTGCAGTTCGCTTATTTTAAAAGCCCGTTCGTTTCAGACACTGTCTCTTATTGTGAGACAATACCAGATGCTGTTGGAAGGCAAAGAGAAGCTTTATTTCACAAGGCGTTTCCTTATTAAATAGTTCAATGCCAGATAACCAGAACTTGGATGAAATAGGAAAAGCGTAGTCTCTCTTTTCACAGTAGTTTTTCAGACGATGATACTTTTTCCTGAAATCCATACAAAAATTGAGTAAAGAAATGTACCTTTTGGTGCGGTGGCATGCGGTGGCGCATGCCTTTAATCACAGTACTTGGGAGGCAGAAGCAGGAGGATCTCTGTGAGTTCAAAGCCAGCCTGGTCTACAGAGCGAGTTCCAGGACAGCCAGGGCTACACAGACGAGCCCTGCCTCAAAAAAACAAAAAGAAAAAAAATGTACCTTTTATAAAAATTTCATCACCTTTCTACAAAGGTGCTCTTTGTTGAGTTGTAATAACAAACTATCTTACTATAATCTAACTGAATACTAAAATAGGGCTGTTTGGAAACAGGATTGTATTTTCACACAGTAGAACTTCAAAAAGCACTGGAAATAGTATAGTTGACTATTGGGTGATATAGGAAGTTGCTTAAGATAAAATTTTAACAAAAACAAAAAAAAAATCAACTTGCAAAGTAAACACTACGAGACATTACAAACCTACACTTGACGCTGCTATTTTTGTTCCTGAGGAAGTTGTGACCCTAAGGATATTTATAAATAAACTCTTTCTGTTTTCAACTTTTTCTCCCATTGAAATTGTTTTGCAATAATAGCTATTTTGCCCTTAAACTATAAAATTTCAATTATAATACTAAAATCGCAAAGCAATACTAAAATTTCTTTCATCGATAAGATTTTGTTGTATTAACTTTCATTAATTCCTCTTAGTCTTTGTGAGTTTTCTTTCGTGTCCATTGTTTCCATAAAGTTCAGTGTCTCTGGATAAGACTTTTTATAATCTAAACATTGTGAAGATCTTATTCTTCAATTAATTTTTAGTCAGTGACCTTCTTAGCAACCCTTGGAAGTCAATAGTACTATCAGGCAGCTAGAGATTAAGAACTGAAATAAATTGTTCAAGGTCATATACCTTATAAATGAAGTAAGATATTAGAATCATAATCTGATTCGCACATTCTATTTGCAAGAAAAAAAAAGTTATACTTCAATAAAGTTACAGAAAAGATCCAAGCCATACTGAATCTTCTTAAAAGCTCATCCCAAGAAATTTTGAGGTAAGTTATGGAAGGTCATGAAATTTTCACTAAGTGATTGGAATGTCTGCAAAATCTTTGGGTCCTGGTAGAATTCGCTTAGATCTGAATTTTCGATCGATGGTCACAGTATTTGCCCAATGAAGCCTTTTTATCAAACCTGTTTGTGCTAGTCACTCTCTAGGAGTGCAACCAAAGAGCTGAGGTCAGCTCAAAAATAGGGAAGGCTTATTCGGCATCACAGTTTTGGGCCTTGTTGTTTCTGGGTCTGTGGTAAAGACACACATTATTGCAGGAGTTCAATGGTGAACGATGTCGACCTTGTGTCTCGACACAAAAGAGAAAAAAAAAAAAAAAGGAAGACTCTAGAATCCCAATATTCCCTTCAAAAAGCAATCCCAATGACCTAACCTCCTCCCGCTAGGCCCACCTCTTCATGTTACACCGCCTTCTCCTAGTGCCTTGGGCTAGGGTGTTTAGGGGAACACTTAAGATCCAGACGATAGCACCACCGACAGAAAGAGGTCTACCCCCAAAACACAGTTGTCAGGATACTGCTGTGTATCAGAAGAGAAATTAAAAAAATAGACATTGTAAGGAGGTTACAAAATAGTAAGAATCGCTACGGAAGATTTGTATGGAAGATGAAAGCTTGCCTGGATTGGAAAGAACGTCTAGAATTTCATTAATTAATATTAGCAAATATTTCTTGAGTGCCTACCAACAACCAGGGCTTTAACTTGAATTGTGAAGAATTACTATAGATATTATTTTGTGAATTTATTCAAAATATAAAAGCTATTTATATAGAGTAGCTAGCACTAAAAAAAAAACAAACTTATCCTTGGTGTTGACAAATGAGATAAACAGATTCCAACTACTCTGTTTAGGAAGCTTACATTCTTGTGAAGAGGGGATAATAGGAAAAGAAAATTAGGCAATGATAAGGGTTTGTAGAGATAATGAGGTGTGTAGTCAGAGGAATCTCTGAGAAAGTGGTTTTGGGGTTTCGTTTTGTTTTTTTGGTGTTTTGTTTTGTTTTGTTTTTAACAGTAATGGACATTGAATTTAGGGCTAGGCTACCCTATATCCCCAGACCTCTTCTGACTCTTTATGTTAAGCCAAGAGTCTGATTAAGTTCTGCAGGCTAGCCTTGAACTTACCTTGCAGTTCAAGCAAGCCTTGAACTTGAACTCCTGCCTCTACCTCCAGAGTAGCTACAAGGACGAGAGTCTGCACCCACTAGGCCCAGCTGGAAGCGATGTTTAAACCTGGACCTGAGTGAAACAAAAAGGGTCCCACTTGGAGGATGAGAGAAGAGCATTCCAGGCAGCAGGAATGGAGAGGGAAGAGGCCCTAGGGCGTGATACATCTGGGCTTAATCACCAAACAGCTGGAGGTCGAGTGTGATGGTAACATCCTGGACAAAAGAGCAGACTGATGAGAAATGAAGCTGGAGTCATGGCCCTTTGAGCAATGATGAATTAGATGGAGTAAGAAACCTATAAACAAATATTCCCCCGATAAACGCTCTGATCAAGAGAAAGGAAATTGCTACCGGACATAGAGGCAACTGACCAGGACTAGGAAAGGTAACATTGACTGAGCGTGAAAGGGCGTGTCTAGAGTAATTCATTCATTGCAGCCAGAGATTAGAATCTAGGGGAGGAGTGGGCGAAGAGATGAGCCTGTCTATACAGGCAAGCTATCAAAATGCCTGAAAATCTGTCAAGCCGAGTAGATCAAGCAATAAATACAGAACCACACAAAATGGGAATGCACACACCTTAGAGTGCACACACCTTCAAGAGTGTTGTTCGAAACAGTGAGCTTCTGATGTCTCCTCCCCAAGCTCCTGGAGAAGGAAGACACTGACTCTTTGCCATGCTCAGTCATGAGATGCAGTTCTTCTCTGGGAATATCTCACTTTCTGTGTATCCCCAAAGGAAGTCAATGAACCCACATTGCAGTGGCCCATTTACCAAGCTCTCTGAGGCTTTCCTTACTTTATCTCCGAGGGAAGATTATATGATGTACCACTGCCCTGTTGCGTGTCCAAATGACTTAGCCAATGAAAGGTGGACAGAAATTATGTATCCCTCCCACAAAGGAGCCTTTGGAGTCAGCAAGCTGTTTACCATGTCTCTTTTCCTTCTACTACAATGACTGTGCTCCAGACAGAGCTGCTCCAGGAGACAGCAGGGAGCAGAGAGCCAGCCAAGCTGGAAAGGACATCATATGAAAGATACATCATATGGGGACCTCTTTTGGCTGAACCTATCTGGTTCTAACTGACATGTTCACACACAGAGACTTCAAGACTAGGAAGGAGGATCCCAGAGCTTCAGAGGCTGTCTCATCCACCTGCAACCTTTCATCACTCAAGACCTTCTTCCTCCACAGATTTCCCACCAGGGCTGTGGAAACTGCACAGACTGAATTGTATGCATTCCCTCCCTTCTTGCTCGTGACCAAACAAGTTGGTACTAATGACTAACTACTCCAGCCAAATGAAGAAGGAAAAAAAAAATACAGAGAGAAAGAAGGAAAAAGCGTGACATGGGATGTAGGCAGCCTGCCTGTGCTCCATTTTCACAGCCCACAGCTATAAATAATACCATTAGGGGAGCACACATTGCCTTAGATGGAAGGCACAAAGGAAAGTACTCTCTCTGATAGTTTAGCAACACATTCAGATTTCATGTCTCGGGGTAAAAATAGGCCTAACAAATGAATTAAATCTGGGAGCTGAGCTGAAGCGAGGAACACTGCCATCATGAAGCACGCCGTAGGAGGAAGAGAGACTTACAAGGCTCTGTTCTCTCTGCTGAGGAACACAGCAGAAGGGGCGTGAGGGGGGAGGATTTTCCTGAGAGAGAAAAGTAATCACCAAGAGTCACAAATATAAAATGCCGTGCTTGTGAAATTGGTAACAAGGCAACTCTGAAAAACCATTCAGGCTTCAGGGAAGGATGAAGCCGATCCCACGTGCAAGGATTTTCTTTTCTTTCAACATCAAAGGGAAGAAAAGATGCCAAGAAAATAAATATAAATATAAAAAGTAAGAACACTTAAAAGTATACACACTTCCGATTTGATTGCTCCCGTTTCTGATTGCTCAGGTTATTTATTTTCTTTCTTTAGTTTCTTGTTAAGTTTCTCTAAAACTCGCTCATTTCTACTACGCCATCCTCAACACGTTTTTTTAAATGATTCATGTACATGAAAGTAAATACGAGACATGCTATAACGTCCAGAAGATGAAAGTTGATCATCGCATAAGTTTCTTGTTGTTGCAGTCTGGGGCATGGTATATCTCTCTACCCACATGCTACACGTGGGAAGACGAAGAAAAAAAGAAATGTCTTCTTGTGTCAAAATATACACGATTTAAATTAGACATGGTAACACATGCCTGTAATCCTAGCACTCACAAACTGAGTCAGAGGATTATATATTTGAGGCCATCCCAGGGTAGTTACATAGCAAACTCCAGAGGGGGAAAAATACTTTTTGCATATTACTTATAACAAAGTATAAGTTTATGACTAACATTAATGTTAAGTTCTTTGAAGATAATAATAATTACTTCCTTTCTTTCATACCTCTCAGAACCTGCCTAGCATGTATAACCTAACACCTCATAGTTATTTAATATCCATTTTTTAATTAAACAGAATGAGTTCTCCATCAGCCTTTCTTGCTGTAAGTGGCCTACTATCAATAAAGAATTCACAGTTTCTATGGAAATTTTGTATGAGGTGAATATCCATAGACAACAGTAATATGTAGCCTAACTCTGCATCTAAATCTGTGGCCCTGAAATGTTCCCAAACTTCACGGCTGGCACCATGAATGTCAAAGAATAACTCAGTTCAATCGCTTCCTCAGACAGCCGGAGAGCTGCCTGAAAATGCCATAGCAATGCCCATGAAAATGCCCAGAACTCAATTCCCTGAGCTTAGCTCCCAAACCCAGGTGAGGCTGTTTCAGGAGATCCAGACGGTTTAGGCACAAAGCTGAGATGACTCACAGCCATAACTGTGGGGAGGCGGAGGGATCTTGCACTCGCTGCAGACAGGGACCTGAAACAATTTATTCATGGATGTCTCAACAATTCTTGTGGTCAGTCTCTCTGAGCATAGAACTTGTCAACCTACACAGTCAACAACGGTTGTGTAAGTCCTTATCCACCATGACAAAACAAGAACTCCACGATGAAATTGTGCACAGTTCTGCTCTGCTGCTTTAGATAGGGTGTTGGGGCCCGGAGAAGCACAGTTTTCATATCACAAACTGGAACATCAGCGATAAGGAACTTTATGTTTTTATTTCCTGAGTTACTGGCAAAGATTCCCAAAAGCCTGGAAACACTGATTCCAGCAATGCCTTTTCCAGACTGGCTACGAAAACAAGACATAAATTAAGAGAGGACAAGTCAGAATTGGATTGACACTCTTTTATTTTTTAGACAGGGTTTCTCTGTGTAGCTTTGTGCCTTTCCTGGAACTTACTCTGTAGTACAGGCTGGCCTCGAACTCACAGAGATCTGCCTCCCTCTGCCTCCCAAGTGCTGGGATTAAAGGCGTGTGCCACCACCGCCCAGCAGAATAGGGTATTATTAAACATATGCAGGAACTGTGGAGATGATGACTCAGGAGACAAACCATATATGGTGCAAGCATGAAGATCTACATTCAGGTCTCCAATCCACGTCAAGGTAGATGCAGTGCACATCTGTAACCCCAGCACTGCTCTGGTGGGATGGGAGCAGGGTCCGAGGAATCACTGGAAATCCGTGGGCCAGCTAGCATGGCATACAGAGTAGTTTCCAAGAGACCCTGTCTCAAACAAGGGAGAAGATGAGAAACAACACCTGAGATGGTCCTCTCACCTCCGTGTGCATGCCCCTCCCACACTAGCTCATATGTATACACACACACACACACACACACACACACACACATTGCTTAGGCATCTACAGTAACGTTGTTGTTGGTAAGTCTACTTGCAAGGTCTAATTCTGCAAAAACTTGGAAGTAACAGGAAAAGCTAAACTGTACTGAGACTAAACAGGAAAGAACCAATTAACTGTAGGCTGTGGGTATGGATGCATTCTTTCATTTATGAGTTCGTTTAGCCAACAGATTAAATCCCCGTTTCAAATGAATCCTGTTCTTGGCATTGGAATATTAGGATGGGTAAAACAGATGAAGCTTTCTTGTCTTTATACTCACAATTTATGGACAGAAGCAGAATGCAAACAAGCAAGCAAATGAAAAATTATACTTTCGATGACACGAAGCATCATGAAGATAGACAAGGATAAGGGAATCGGAGCAAATTAATTGATGAAATGGGAGGCAAAATAGATAGTAAGCATATTGTGTCAGCCCTATTTTCATCAGAGACAGGAAACACAGAAGCACCATCAAGTGGCATTTAATTTCCATTTTAATTAACAAAGTATGAAAAATTAATCCCGGGCCAGCAAATCAAAAGAGGAGAAACACACACACATACACACCACCACCACCACCTCCATAACAACAACAACAACAATAACAAAATAGCAGGAATTATTGATAAAATAGCTGCTCATTTATATCTCTCAACATCAGCGGTCTCAATTCCCTAATAAAAAAAACACAGACTAACAGAACAGATGCTAAAACAGAAACCATCCTTCTGCTACACCCAATAAATACACCCTAACATCAAGGATAAACATCACCTGGGGGGGGGGGAATGGAAACAATATTCCAAGCAAATAGACCCAAGAAGCAAGCTAGTGTAGCCATTTTCGTATCTGACAAAATAGACTTCAAGTCAAAACAATCCAAAGAAATAGGGAAAGGACACTACACACTCATCAAAGGAAAAATCCTCCAAGAGGACATTACAGTTCTTAACGTTGATGCATCAAACAAAAGGACACCCGCATTCATAAAAGAAACACCACTCCAGCTTAAATCACATATTGACCCTCGCACACTAATAGTGGGAGAGTTCAGTACCCCACTCTGGCCAATAGACAGGTGATCCAGACAAAAATTAAACAGGGAAATTCTGGGGCAACCGACGTTATAAACCAAATGGACCTAACGGATATTTACAGAACATATTACCCAGACACAAAAGAATATACCTTCTTCTAAGTTTCAACAGATAAAAGGAAATTGAAATAACATCCTGCATCCTATCTGTGCACAATGGATTAAACCTAGATATTAACATTAATAACAGCAGAAACAATGAAAGCTTACAAACTCACGGAAATTGAACAAGTCACTACTGAATGAAAGACAGAAGTTATGAAAGAAATTAAAGACTTTCTAGAATTGAATGAAAATTAAGATGTACTGTGGTGGTATTGTGTTCCCCAAAATATTGTGTACCTTAATAAACTTATCTGGGGTCAGAGAACAGGACAGCCACAATATTAAACATGAGCATAGGCAGTGGTAGCATACGCCCTTAATCCTAGCATTCCAGAGACAGAAATCCCTCTGGATCTCTGTGAGTTCAAGGCCACATTGGAAACGGCCAGGCATGGTGACAACGCCTTTAATCCCAGAAAGCCAGCCTTTAATCCCAGGGAGTGGTGGTAGAAAGGAGAAAGGTATATAAGGCGTGAGGACCAGAAACTAGAGGCATTTGCCCTGGAGAGGCATTTGCCCTGGAGAGGCATTTACCCTGGAGAGGCATTTGGCCTGGTTAAGCATTCAGGCTTCTAGCAGCAGTTCAGCTGAGAGTCATTTGGATATGAGGACACAGAGGCTTCCAGTCTGAGGAAGCAAGACCAGCTGAGGATCAGGCAAGGTGAGATAGCTGTGGCTCGTTCTGTCTCTCTGACCTTCCAGTGTTCACCCCAATACCTGTCTGAGGTTTGATTTCATTAATAAGAACTTTTAAGATTCATGCTACAATGTACCATACCCAAACTTATGGGACCCGATGATGGTGTGTCTAAGAAGCAAGTTCATAGCACTTAAGTGCCTGCACTAAAAAAAGATGGAGATATCTCATACTAATAACCTAAATCAATCAATCAAATTGAAACAAGCAAACAAAAATACAAAGAATCAAGGAAACCAAGAGTTAGTTCTTTGAAAAAAATCAGTAAGATTGACAACCCCTTACCCAAATGAACTAAAAGGCTGAGAGAGAAGACCCAAACTAAGAAAACTAAAAGAGAAAGGTAAACATAACAAAAGACACCAAGGACATCCAGAGGATCATAAGGACATACTTTAAAAGGCTGTACCCCACCAATTGGAAAAATCTTAGAGAAATGGATACTTTCCTCAGTACATACCATTTACCAAAGTTAAATCAAGATCCGATAAGCAATTTAAGCAGACCTATAACCCCTAGAGAAGTAGAAGCAGTAATTAAAACTCTCCCAAACAAAAAAAACAAAAAAAACAAAAAAAAAAAAAAAGGCCAGGGCCAGATGGTTTTAGAGCAGAATTCCACCAGACTTTCAAAGAAGAATTAATGGAACACTCCTCAAATTATTCCACAAAACAGAAACAGTAAGAACATTGTCCAATTCTTTTTTAGCAGGCCACAGTTACTCTGATACTCAAACCACATAAAGACCCAGAAAAGAAAGTTACAGAGCAATTTCCCTTATGAACATAGATGCAAAAATTCTCAGTGAAATATTTGCAAACCAAATCCAAGAATGTATCAAATAAATCATCCACCATGATCAAGTTGGCTTCATTCCAGAGACCAGGGATGGTTCGATATACATAAATCGATAAATGTAATCCACCATATAAACAAACAGAAAGACAAAAAAACAAAAAACAAAAATGACCATCTCATTAGATGCAGAAAAGGCCTTTGACAGAATCCAACACCCACGTTATAAGTCCTGGAGACATTAGGGATACAAGGGACTTACCTCAACATAATAAAGGCAGTTGACAGCAAGCCCATAGCCAACATCAACTTAAATGGAGAGAAACTCAAAGGAATTTTACAAAAACCAGGAAGAAGACAAGGTTGTCCACTCTCTCCATACCTATTCAATATAGTACTAGAAATCTTAGCTAGAGCAATAAGACAACTGAAGGAGATCATGGGGATGCAAATTGAAAAAGAAGAAGTCAAAGTATCTTTATTTGCAGATGATATGATAGCATACATATGTAAGCCTAAAAATTCCACAGGGAAACTCCTACAGCTGATAAAAATTTTCAACAAAGTAGCTGAATAAAAATTAGCTACAAAAATCAGTAGCCCTCCTATACACAAATGAGAAAAAAAATTAGGGAAACAATACCTTTCACAATAATCTCAAATAATATAAAATATCTTGGGGTAACTCTAACCAAGCAAGTGAAAGACTTGTTTGATAAAAACTTCAAGTTACTAAAGACAGAAATTGGAGAAAATATCAGAAGATAGAAAAATCACCCATCAGTAGGATTATTATAGTAAAAATGGCCACCCTACCTAAAGCAACCTATAGATTCAATGCAATCCTCACCAAATTCTAACACAATTCTTCACAGATATTGAAAGGACAATCTTTACCATCATACAGAAACACAACAAACCCATAATAACTACAAATTCCTGAATAAGAAAAGAAATGGTAGAGATATTTAAATCCTCCCTGATTTAAAGTTCTACCACAGAGCTATCATAATAAAACAGCATGGAGTTGGCACAAAACCAACATGTCTGAAGACTCAGACATAAATCCACACACCTGTGGATATCTGGTTTTGTTTGTTTATGTATAGAAGGCAAAACTACAGGCCAGGCGGTAGTGGCACACACCTTTAATCCCAGCACTCGAGAGGCAGAGCCAGATAGATCTCTGTGAGTTCAAGGCCAACCTGGGCTACAGAGTGAGTTCCAGGAAAGGCACAAAGCTACACAGAGAAACCTTGTCTCAAAAAAGAAGAAGAAGAAGAAGAAGAAGAAGAAGAAGAAGAAGAAGAAGAA
>CABHPQ010157523.1:0-21018 GCA_902168405.1 Peromyscus aztecus
AAAGAGCTAGTAAATATATTTTTAAGTGTTCAGTATTCCTACCCATCGTGGAAATGCAAGTCAATGCCCCAGTTAGAATAACTATCATTAAGAAAACAAGTGACAGCAAATGCTAAGGAGGAGGTGGGAGGGAAACTCTTTTACACTATTGGGAGGGTGTAAATTGGTGCAGCCACTATGGAAATCAGTGTGGAGACTTCTCAGCAAGCTAAAAAGGAACTATCATGTGGCCCACCTAGAACGCTCCTGTGCATAACCCCAAAGGACTGCAGGTGCTACTACAGAAAGATTTGTGCATCCATGGTCATTTCTGCTCTAGTCATGACAGCAAGGAAATTGAATCACCTTAGAAGTCCACCAACTAATAAACAGATAATGAAATTGTGGGACATACACATAATGGAATTTTACTCAGCTGTAAAGAAAAACGAAATCATGAATGAGCAGGAAACGAACGAAGTAGAAAGTATTATACTGAGTGAGGCAGTAACCCTTGCTCGGAAAGACAAACACTTCATGTGTCTTCTCATATGTGGATCCTAGCTTCTCATTTTTATGTACATGTGCTTAGGGCCATAATCAGGAGGGAAAGAGACTTCAAGGATGGATAGGACAGTATAGCACAGGTGTGATAGAAGAGTGGAGCTCGGAGGACCGGCAGAGAAAAGCTCATGCAGGAATGGAGGGACAGGACAGGGAGAGAAACAGGGTGGGGATAATCGCAATTAAGGATGCATGAAAAATCAATAAGGAATATCTACCACTTTGTAAGTTAATTAAAAATATAAAAATTTTAAAAGGATTTGTCCTTCTGAGTTTGGATCACCTCACTTAATATTATACTTTCCAGACTCATCCGTTCTCCTTGGAAGCAGGAGAACAACTTGTTGAGAAGAAGAAAGGGATCAGTGGGAGAAGGGGGCCAAGGAAGAGTGATGGGAAATATAAACGAATAAAATGCATCACATACACCATGAAATAGCCAAGAATTTTAAAATAAATTACTTTTAAAGTTTAACTATTAGCTACATGTAGATACAAAATAGAATACTGTTAATGAATTTGCTAACTACTTACATGATATCAACATTATCTGTAGATGAACTTTAGCTGGTGGAGTGATATCAAAACATCTCCGATGTCAGAGCATCAACTACTTCTTGATGTAAAATATCTCATTGCCCTCTGAATCCCTATCTCTGTACCCATCAATTAGTACAGCTTTTAGACCACATCAAAGAAGTTTCTTTATGCAGTGGGTGATGGTTAAAAGAGAAACTCACAATTGATCCAAGTACAGAGTGTCTGTGGAGTGCCAGGCCATATATGGGCATCTATATTATACCCCATTTCCCCAATGCACCACTGAGGGAGAAATGGTAGAAAGATTTATAAGAGCCAGAGGTCAGGACAGGGGAGGAAGGTGCCAGAGAGAGGAGAAACCAGTCCCCTCTGGACATGGCAGGCCCTGCACCCATGAGCACATGGGAGAGGTGTTCGTGACACACCAACCTGGCTGTGGAGCCTTTAATCACGGATGGCTGATAGTGGAGGGAAACCCAGTTTTCTTTAAGGTTATAGTCCCCAGTAGGTTGACTATGTGCCAGTGAAGGGCCCCATGCCCATGAGCTTATGGGCAGCACAAACTGAACTTGGCAGGTTGTAATTTTTTAAGACATAAAATTGGGGGGAGGGGGGTTGGACTTGAAGGGATCTGGAAGGAGGTGGGGTGAGGTGAGTGTAGTATGATCAAACATATTATAGGCATGTATGAATTTTTTAAAGAATAAAAATACATTTTAAAAACTCTTCATTGAGCTTACCTGTTATCATACCAAAACATTTCAATAAAAGCTAAAAGTTATGTGAGAACTGGTAGTTAGTTATTCCACAAATAAAAAAAAATTCCAGCTACACGTGGGGTTTTTTTGTTGTTTTTTTTTGTTTTGTTTTTTTTAATGTGGGTTGGATTCAAAGCTCATCAACACTCAATATACTGTCCTGGGCCAGGTGTATAAAAGTGTCTTTTCTTTATTAGTAAAATAATGTGAAGAAGAGTGGGTGTCATTGTGGGAGAAGAATCGGGGTTTTTACTCACCTGTGCTGAGAAACCACAGAAGAAGGCAAACCAGCAATGTACAAGAGTGAACGCAAAATTCTTGTAGAAGAAATAGCATAAAAACTTGCACATTCTATAATAGGACCACCTTCCATGAACAAGAAGCAGCCGTTGGAGATATCTGAACTGAGCCAAAGCGTAGTCACTGGCTAAGACTGCCTGCAGACCTTCCTGGCCACTGATGCCAATGCCAATGTGAGCGCCTAGGCGGGAGAAGAAGAGCAACGTCCATCACCAAACAAAATCGCAGTATCTTTAAGGAACTTACTCTTCTTTTTTGTCAGTGATTTATTGTAACTGTGCATCTACAATAATTATTATAGTTTTTCACATCCATCATGAATTAGTCACATAGTTAAGTATCTGGGCTAGGAACAGTTTGGAAATGTGCACTTAACACTGGTCAATAACCAAGATGGGATCAACCCAGCCACTAGGAATGCAGCCCTGGCTACTTTCACTTGCTCTGACTGGTTTTTCCCTCATCCACAAACTACTTAGGAGATGGCAAGAAATATGCAAGTGATTTAACAGAAGAGAAAGTATCTTAGGAATGCTAATAATTGTGGAAGTGCTGGACCCAGAAAGTGTCATTTACGGAAGAACAATGGTAAAGTTAAATTAACGCACAGTTCTACGACATATCATTGCATGCTGAAATAGGACTTCCTGCATGTAGTGTGCCTCATGGAGAGAAGCACCCTCTTACTTTTAATCATGCTGACATCGTTGGCCCCATCGCCGATGGCCAAGGTCACAGCATTCCTGTGCTTTTTGACCAGCTCTACGACTTGAGCTTTCTGGAGTGGGGTGACTCTGCAGCAAACCACAGTCTTACACATGCAGGCAAGTTCCAAAAGATCCTTCTCGATGTCGCTTTCTAGGGCATGGGCCTGTATCAGCAAGACAAACAGAAACAAAGAGCAACAGAATGCATGACAATTGTCAAAGCACATACACGTCTTAGTTCTCAACTGGCTTAATTTCAGAACCATTTCGTTACCATGTCAATTCAGAATCACAAAATCAATAACAGAAAGAAAGGCATGGCCATTGAGCCATCAGTAAGTTTCAAGGAAGTTTAACATAAAAAATAAAAGGCATGCCCTTAGTGTGTCTCTTTGGCATGCCACCATGCTGTCTTGGCAAGATCTGGCTATGATGGATGTTGGGAAAATTCTAGGAACCACTAAAACCAGTGGAAGCAACAGATAGAGCCCACTCACATTGAGATAGTTTTAAATGAACTGCCAACTATGGTGATTTCTACATTTTGGGCTGCTAGTCCCCTTTGTATTATTTTGTACAGTTACTGTTTGTGAATGCCAATGTGCAGGCAAGACGAAAAGGTCTTGAGGGGAGATTGGCCCTAAAAAAGCTCTGTGGTTGGAATCAGAAGCCTGAACAATAGGGTGGCAGGCAACCTGTGCCTCAACCAAGGTTCCCCAACCATTTCTGTCCCTGTTCCACATACCGAAAGCCTTTCTATACTCTAAGAAATTACTGAGAAAGATAGCACAATTAACTGGACAATTACCTTTCTAGAAACATCTCACTTTGCACTTTACAACAGACATGTTTAAAGGAAACAAGAATCTATATTTAAGTAACAGATATTAAAGAACCCTCAGTGAATCCTTAGCAAACAGGGCTCCTGAGGAGCACCTCTCTTAATCCTTTCTTTCAACAGAGAGAAAGACAGGGTAGGTGGTTATCACCTGAGAGCCCACACCCCCTCTCTGGCTTCCTCAAGCCCAAAGGACAGTCAAACCATAACCAATTAGGGATCCTGTCCTACTGCACTGGCTGGGCCATTCAGCTCCAGATCTCAGCAGACAGACATAACTTTCAGTTGGTGTTCATCTGTGCAAGGGAAAAGTTCATGTCATCTGGACCAGCTTTCGACTGAGCTTGGCCCGCAGCTGTGCTCTGTAACTTTCCATGGTGTGGAAGGCAACACATAGTTGTGTCTGCAATCCAGCTGGATAGAGCAGAGAGCACTAGGAGCTAACAGGCGGATGGTCATGAGGGGGAATCTAATATACTCACATCCAATTTCTTTTGTCCGCTAAGAAACTGTCTTCAAGAACAAACGTTCATTTTCCAGACTCCAAAGTGAAAAATGAGCATCAAAGCCAAAGAAAGATGTGCGATTAAGTTCTTGGTACATATAAATGATAATTTCACTAGACTGCAGTCAGGGCTTTTGTATTCTAATTAGAGACTCAGAGGAGCCGTTTGAGTTTCATTCGGGGCTTGGAACCTGAACTGCATAAAAAGTACAATGCAAGTTTATTCTATTATGACAAGAACCAGATTTCCTAATCAAATCAAATTGTTTGGCTTTGCTGTAGAATGTTGCTATTTACAAAAACCACCAGAGGTATCTTAATGACGATGATTTGGCGTGGTAATGCTATGAAGGTCAGGTTATGACTCGCAAATCACAAACATTAACAAGAGCAGTAACTGAAGCCCATCCATCCAGTCGCATTATTTCAATTAAGTGACACTGAGCTGTGACATCCTCCCTTACAAAAGCACTTAAACAATTCTCCTAAGTGACTGTTTAGGCAAAATTCATAGGTTCCCTGTGAATTGCTTCCCCAGCGCCTCACAACCAGTGCGATCATCCAAACAAAGTATGAAATGCACCCTAGAAGTCTTCCCTTTTGTAAACAGGATATCCTGTGCACGCCCTATTCCTTGCAGTGTCATTTGTTTGAAAAACACAAAAGGGGTTCTCATTATGACTGCACAAAAGAGATGATTATTGGGAAAAAGAAAAAGAAAGGACAGTAGCCTCGGGCCAACTCACCAAACTGTGGCCGTTTATGACTAAGGCACAGTCTCCTGTTACAGCTTCTTCTGCACCCGGGTCCAGCTCCAACTCCCGCTTGCTTTCGTAAACTACACGTCCATTGGAAAAACTCGGGTTTTGTCCAAACAAATTTTCCTTTGCTTTCCTTAAAGAATAGTAGAGTTTTAAAAAGTATAACAAAGTACACAGAGCTAATCTATATAACTGCACCAAAAGACTGGCCTAGAAGTTAATTCATTTCATCACTACTAGGGCAGAAAAAGGCCCAAGAATTAGCTCCAGCAAGCAAGCCAATGGACAGACAGCAGTACATGTCAAAAAACTGCATCGTGTGGGGGTGAGGCACAGGAAACAGACAGGTAAGAATGATGAAAACAGAATCATCGCAAACATTTTAAACTACCTAAGAACTAGTTTTAACTAAGGGATCTCAATAGCTATGGTGTGTGAAGGCTGAAAAACTACTCTCTGGCATATAATGATTTTAAATGCTAAACAAAAAACTAAAGACAATGAATGACACCTTGTCATTGAAAAATATTTCCCCTCCTCTCTATTCTCTCCACTTTTCTCTCTCCCTCTCATCCCCCCCCCCCCGTGTGTGTGTGTGTGTGTGTGTGTGTGTGTGTATGTGTGTGTGTGTGTGTGGTGTGCATGATCATCAATTTGACATACAATGTTATAAGAAACTACAAACACCAAAGCATGAGGGTTGTTGCGAATGGAAATTCGTTGCAATGCTCTAGACTTAATCGGTAATAGATACACAGGAGTCCTGCACACATCTCATCCATGTCTCCCATTTAAGAGAAAGTTTATTTGATGACATAACATCCTTAGAAGTGGCATTTTACTGTTCTTTTCAAAAATGGGATGATGTCTTTAAAGGAAGGAAATTCCCTCCCCGAAGACCTGTGGGTGGCATGGCTATAAATAATAGTTCCATCGGCATATAGCCACAGGAGCTTCCATGGTAGGAACACCCGCCGACGTCCCCGGCAGAAGGGTGCTCAAGCCAGCCACTGCTGCAAGTGAATATACAACTACATGGACAGATGAATGCCAGAAGAAAACAGGAAGTAAGGAATAAGTTAGTAGATGTTTTGACTTATGGCAAAATGAACTGTCTCCCTGAAGTCCTACCCAGTGTAGAAAACATTTCTTAAAATAGGTTCATATTAAAGTTTCTCTGATAGGAGAGAATGATCATATTAAAACGATCGTTTTTCCTTCAGCTTTTGAGTTATTTAAAAATGCATCACTAAGAATTTACATACAAAGGAAACCCAGAAGCCCTCAAGCTACCTTGTTTCCTGGCTCAACATTGCCTTCTGCTGTCCAGGACCAAAATCACACCCTCACTTCCGAGTCCTGTCACGCTCCCTTGGTTCCAAGGGTGCTGTCAGACAGTTAGCAAACAGTTTTCAGGAACAAACAAAAGGATGTGCAAAGTTAGAGGGTTGTGTGGGAAATGCACTGCGGGGAAGGATTACTGTTGTAAACAGAAGGTTCGGGCTTCCACAGTAGATAAGCAATCTACTGTGCAACACTCAGCGTGGCCATGAAAATTGACAGCACCACATGATGAATGGGAGAAATGAAAGTGGACATGAGCATTTCTATGACAGTGCTACAATCCCACAAACTGGATTTTGAAAAGGCACTGAAGAGAAAAAAAAAATCTCCCAGGGTTTCCTGTTTAGTGAAGTTCTCATTTGCTGTGGAAATGACTCAACCTGTTTCCCCCTTGGAGAATGAAAACATTCCAAAGGAGGGTGAAGTTCATGAACACACTGGCTGAAATTCTATTTACTTAGGAGTTTTCCCCAACGATGTCTTCCTAGCATGTGACACAAACCCTTTTCTGGGCAGAAAAGGGACAATTTTTATGCTCTGCTAAAATTCCTTCCTCCCAGGCCTTCACTCCCTGCCAGACTGGATGGGTGTTCATAGCTGTCATTTCATTTACTTCCTGGAACTCAGTTCTCCAAATACAGTTGGGTTCTCACAAAAGCAATTCCTTAGGAGGGAGAGAAGCTGTACATAATACCTCTCGATGAAGATGAACTGTACATTGTATAAGCATCACATGTACTGTGTAGCCTCAGGACACAAACAGATGCTTAAAAAAGAAAAGAAAAGAAAAAAAAAGCATGCCTGTACCTCCTAGGCTTTGTAATGAGGGGCAGTTTAGTACAATGTTGGAATGCAGAAATACATTAGGAGTTGAGTTGACTAGAGCACCCACAGTCCATATCATCAGAGGCACAGTAAAGCAGGGTAAGGCCTTTGTAGGCACTCAACCTACAAAGGAGAAAAGAGGTAGGGAAACAAGCCATTTTGTCAGTCCTTTTCTGGCACTCTAGATCCAAGAACTAAAAGGATCTGTTAGGAAATAGGTTTAAATTATGACATTCTGTTTAAAGGAAAAGAATTTGGATTTTGGTACAAAGGCCAGTACTCTGTGCTTGCTTATTCCCTGGGAACTTGGGTCTGCCTCTGACAGATTAGCTCTCTGACTTTTGGCCACTTGATTAGTCCGTGGCAGGCCCAGGACTTCCAATTTCTAGCTCTTGGTTACCACAACAAATGGCTTTACACACACAGTCAGCCACAGGCTTTCTCTAGGATGGAGTAAGATACATTGGCAGAGGGCAATTAGAAACAGCACAACCCTACCTCTACCAACCTGGAGGAAGGGAGAGAGTGAATGAAGATTTTAGTGCAGGCTTCATGTTTACCATCCCTCACTGCCCAAGGACCTTTAAAGACGCTGATCCCTTATCAGAAATTGGGAATCGGCCTAGATGGGGGCATGAATTCGTGAAAACAAGCAGCACTTTTGAAACCGTGGGCAACAGTACCAGTATGTGCCAGAACTCAAAATGTACCATTCTGGAATTTTACAGTTTATGAAAAGAAACTTGACCTACTAAAACACTTTACCCAGGAGACTAGAACCTGGGAATTCAAACCAAGATGTCTCTTGTTTGGTCTGAATGATGCTACGGCCATTGTCATGTTCTTCTCCATGAAAGCACTAATATAAACAGCCTCTATCACAAAATTAACCTTACCTACCTGCTCCAGGAGCCATTTGCACTTGCAAAAAGCACTAAAGATTAAAAATTCTACTGATTAAAGAGGGAGTATCGAGTCCTGGTGCACCGGTACTCCGAGGCAGTGGAGTTACAGGTTAATGAACTTCTCTGAGAACAAAACATGTGATCAGTGCCACAGAAATGAAACACTGAATGAGTTTTCTTGTCTGACTGAACAACATTGCATTCTCTGTTTTGTTCTGAGCAGAAGATGCATGCCCTTTTAAAGTACAATCCACGAAATAACCTCAGAAACACTGGCAGGGCTTAACTGTAGATCTGTGGCATAGTGCTACCAATAACACATCAATGGGAGCAAAATCAATCGGGATTCCATGTGTCCAAAATGGCACTAATGACTCTACACAAGCTGCATGCATGCTGTGTAGCTTGAAAATTACACGCCCATATTGACAAAATCCAAACACACTTGACAGGTTTAACTACAAGCATTTAAGAAGTTTCCCTCCAGTGACTACCATCACTCAGACCCTGCTCTTCTGACACATTATTTTTTTTACATGAACTTTCACTGAACTTAAAAACATAACACAAGAACATGGAATGGCACAAATTTATGATTTTAATATTTCATCCCCAAAGCTATGGACTTAGATATATAAATCACCAAGATTATGAATATAGTGGAGATCTCCACACAATAGCTCTCCTTAGATACTCTTTCCCCTCAGTGTCCATAGAAAGCAAATGCGTTCTGGAAATGTATTCCTTCTGCCAGAGAATTTTCTATCGTGCATTGCCTCCATGCTAGCCTCAAAGCATGAAGGTACCTCCAAGTCTGGGTTAAAATTAGCATGGTCAGCCCTGTCAGCTGAACAATGTAGCCTCGTGGGATGTGAGGTTACACCTACCCGTAAATATTTTCCTTTCACTATTTTTCTTCTCATTAAAAAATAAACACATTTTTTAGTTTTTTATCAATTCTAAAACTTTGCACAAATACTACTACTTCTAATAACATTACCAAAATTAAGAAAATAAGCTTGTTGTCTAATTCTATTACTTAGAAAGAACCATGGTGTATATTTTCCAGGACTTGGTAGGTAGTTAGGTGGGTAGATGTATAGTAGTGTGTGTGTGTGTGTGTGTGTGTGTGTGTGTGTGTGTGTGTGTGTGTCTCCAAAATATGTCATTCTATACACATTTTATAATCTCATTTTTCACTTCAATATATCACTCATCTTCCAAAGTCAATAAAAGCAAAATCATTTTATTGACTAATTGTATTCTATTGCTTGTAAATATCATAATATTTAACAAAATTCTTCACAACTAGGCATGTGAGCTATTTTAACTATCTATTATCATACCCAATGCAGCAATAAATATTTCCTCAGCTACATATTCATATATTTGTTTATTGCTTCCTTAGAAGAAATTCCTAGAACAGGGATCACTAAGTCAAAAGCATGCCTGTTTATATTTTTGAAATACATTGCTAGTTTCCTCTAAAACTATATAGAGAATTCTACCATTTGAAGGTTCCAACAATGGTACATAAAAATAACACACATTCTCCACATTTATTCTATGAAATGACAGCTACAGCATCTATGTAGACAACTAGTTGTAGCTGTGGATAAAATCTTGAGGTACTAACTTGACTACTTCTCCAACTATTTCTATGAACTCAAGGGCCTTCTCTTTCTTTACTCGGGGACATGTCTTGCTTGGGAAGGGAAACACACACAGAAAGGCGTAAGTTGCTTGATTTTTGAGCTCCAAAACAGACTCTTGAAAAGCGTAGCATCAATATCACCTAAACCTGACTACCTGGAACATTGCTAATTGAGTATTTTGAAAGGAAAAAGGTCAGATTTCTTCAAGTCTCCAAAGATGAGTTAGACCTATCATGAGGAGCAAAGTAGGAAGCAAAGCTCCCGTAATGATGAGTGACTAAATGCAGGCTTTGCCATGTCTGTAAGAGAATGTCTTGATGGATGATCAGTATGGGAAGGCCCAACGCATGGTGGGTCTGGGCTATGTGAAAGCCAGCTGAGGTTAGCCAAGGAGCAAGCCAGGAAGCAGCATTCCTCCATGGTTTCCTCTTCCAGGTCCCTGCCATCAGATTTCTCCCTTGAGTTCCTGCCCTGGCTTCCCCCACTGATGGACTGTTTCCTGGAAGTGTAATCTAAAATAAACCCTTTCCTCCCCAAGTTGTGTTTGGAAAGATCCACATTCAATAAAATGTGACTTCTTTGGGGGCATCATGTACTGCTTCAAACATAGTCTAACATCAAATGAATAGCCTCCTGTGTTGAGAAGCAGCCAGTGCTGCCCACTGCCTTCCATTCCTGGAGATTCACACTGATGCTAATGTTTTGTTTTAGAAGTTTTGTTGCTAGTTTGTTATTTTTAGACTTCCAAAAGAACTGGGAAAATCATCATTAACCACTGCTTTGGATTTTTTTCTCTTAGCCTCTGTGCAAATTCAATGCACACGCCTTAAGTTTTGTTGTTGTTTTAAAAGGGACTTCATGAGTTCATTTTCTCTCAAATAAGTTCATACATTTTAAAATTGTATGCCTTGCAAATAAATCCTGACAACATTACTTTTGAAATTTTAGGTTTACTTGTGCAGGTTAGTTGCAAAGTGGTTTAAAATTTTAGTAATTAAAATGCAAACCAACTAACTATAACAGGAAATAAATGGGGAGGGAAACTGCTGATTTATTTGTTTTACAATCCGTATAAAATTATTGTGCCAGAATTATATACACATATGTATATGAACATAAGTAACAATTTACCTTGAAAATTAATATTTTAATTAATCATCCAAGTATTACTATTTCTCCCACAGGCTCCATGAATTCTGTCATAAAATTACATTAAAAATTATCAAAAATCATTAACTCCAATAAAAACATGGCCAGTATGCTGTCAATAAACAAATAAGACATCTTAAACCTATATAAATAATTAGAATATATTACCAATAATTAATAAAATTTCCCAATTTTTAATTTGACAAAGACACATGTGGCCTTCCATCAGAACTTGACACCAGCACTCGAGAGCCCTTTTCTACTCAGGGTCCCACAGAAACAACAGCAGATTCAATCTACAGCTCTCAGCTGGTGAAATCTAAGATTTCCTTCCCTACCCAGCAAGCTTTGGTCAGAGAAGTTGTAGGAGCAGCAAGCAAAGCTGTTAGAAGCCAGCACTTTTCAAATGTAGAGGGAAATAATTACGTAGATTTTTAATGGTTTTTTCCAAATGAAGTAACAGAAAATAAGTATAACGAACAGATAGATGTTAAGAAATGCTAATCCTCCAAAATTTATATTTATGTGCTCGTATGTCCAATGCCGGACAGCACTCTTGTATTTTCTAGCACTAGGGGGCAGCTGTACGAACAGCAGAGCATTCCACTTCTCATATGAAGTGCTCAGCAATAGGGGCTGAGTACTTACTCTTCTGACCATATGGCACCTCCTCCTGTGTTTTCCAAAGTTGTCTTATCACAAACTGCAGGTGCCTACTAAATACTAATTCCAATACTCCATACCTCAGAGACCGGACTCAAAGATGGAAGGGAGCCAGGGGACTGGTGTTTTTAAAACGCACCTTCAGTGACATTGCTATTCATCATCACTTAATATCTTCCAGGTTTTTGCAAACAAGTAATTTTAAAGAACAACATACATGACTTGAGATTCTTTTCTTAAAACACATAGGAAATGTTGGAGTCTCAAAGACAATGATTCATTGCTAATGTCAACTTTATCCTATCTTTTGTGACTAACATGAATGAGACTTAAGGAAGATTGCAGGAACACCTACACAAAGAGAACTCACTGGGGACTGCAGCACACACACTTCTGCTTTCCCATATGCCTGATAGTCCTTCTCCCTTCCCAGACCTACTTTCTCCCTTTCCTTCAACACACACCTGAGTTCTTCTCGCACTTCTCCAGCTGTGTTCCCCGTTATCACAAACACGGCATCCATGGCATCAGTCAGCACATTGCAGGCATAACCAATATTGATGGCAGTTTCTGGTATAAAGAAAGATCACCTCTGTTACATTTTCCATAAAGTTTTGAAGCTGTGGCTGTGTTCCCCAGAGCCTATCAGACCCACTGGTGTTAGCAAACATACACTGCATTATACAACACAGCTGACTGGGCAAGAAAAAACAAGCAGGTAAAGAAAACTATTCATGAAGTGAAAATTGAAATAGTAGCAATAAAGAAAACACAACCTTCAGGGAATTCAGGAAATGGAAAATCTGGGTAAGGGAACAGGAACTACAGATGCAAGCATCACCAACATAATATAGAAGATGGAAGAGAGAATCTCAGGCATTGAAGACACAATAGAAGAAACAGATTCATTGGTCAAAGAAAATGTTAAATCTAAAAATGCCTAACATGAAACTTCCAGGAAATCTGGAACACCATGAAAAGACCAAATCTAAGAATAATAGGAATAAATGAAGGAGAAAAATCTCAGCAGAAAATATATTTATCAAAATAATAGAAGAAAATTTCCCTGACCTAAAAAAGGTCATGCCTATAAAGGTACAAGAAGCTTACAGAATATTAAATAGATTGGATCAGAAAAGAAAATCCTGACATGACATAATAATCAAAACACTAAACATATAGAACAAAGAAAAATATTAAAAGCTGCAAGGGAAAAAGGCCAAGTAACAATATAAAGGCAGATCTATAAGAATTACACCCAGCTTCTCAACAGAGACTCTAAAAGTCAGAAGTACCTGAACAGATGTCTTGAAGACTCTAAGAGACCACAGATACTAGCCTAGGCTACTATACCCAGCAAAACTTTTAATCTCCATAGATGGAGATATTTCATGACAAAGTCAAATTTGAATAATATCTATTCACAAATCCAGCCCTCAGAAGGTATTAGGAAGGAAAACTCCAACCCAAGGAAGTTAACTATACCCACAAAAACACGGGCAATAGATAATCTCACACCAGCAAAATCCAAAGAAGGGAAATACATACACACACATACACACACACACATACAACAACAACAACAACAAAATAACAGGAATTAACAATCACTGGTCATTAATATCTCTCAATATCAATGGACTCAATTCATCAATAAAAAGACACAGGCTAACATAATGGATATGAAAACAGGATCCATCCTTCTGCTGTATACAAAACAAAACAAAACAAAAAAAAGAAAACCACCTCAACATCAAGGATAGACATTGCCCCAAAGTAAAGGGTTGGAAAAAGATTTTCCAGTCAAATAAATCTAACAAGCAAGCTGGTGTAGCTATTCTACATCTATATATTCTATATATAGCAAAATAGACTTCAAGCCAAAATCAATCAAAAGAGATGGAGAAGGATACTTCATACTCATTAAAGGAAAAACCCACCAGGATGACATCTCAATTCTGAACATCTATGCCCCAAATGCAAGGGCACCCACATATGTAAAAGAAACATTATTAAAACTTAGATCATACATTAAACCCCACACATCAGTAGTGGGAAACTTCAACACCATACTCTCACCAATGGACAGGTCGTCCAGACAGAAACTAAAGAGAGAAATAATGGAACTAACAGATGTTATGACTCAAATGGACCTAACAGATATCTACAGAACATTTCATCCAAACACAAAAGAATATACCTTCTCTCGGCAGCTCATGGAACCTTCTCCAAAATTGACCATATACTTGGTCACAAAGCAAGTCTCAGCAACAGATACAAGAAGATTGAAATAACCCTCTGTATCTTATCAGACCACCATGAATTAAAGTGGAATTTCAACAACAACAGAACCGACAGAAAGCCTACAAACTCATGGAAGCTGAACAACTCTCTACTGAATTAGCACTGGGTCAAGGAATAAATAGCGAAAAAAATTAAAGATTTCCTAGAATTTAATGAAAATGAATGCATAAAATAACCAAACTTATGGGACACAATGAAAGCAGTGATAAGAGGAAAGTTCATAGGACTCAGTGTCTGCTATGAAAAAATTAGAGAATTTTCATACCAGAGACTTAATAGCACACCTGAAAGCTCTAGAACAAAAAGAAGCAGACACACTCAAGAGGAGTAGATGGCAGGAAATAAACTCAGGGCTGAAATCAATAAAAATAGAAACAAAGAGAACAATACAAAGAATCAATGAAAGAAAGAGTTGGTTCTTTGAGAAAAGCAACAAAATAAACAAACCCTTATCCGAACTAACTAAAAGGCAAAGAGAGAACATGCAAATTAACAAAATTAGAAATGAAAAGGGAGACATAACAACAGACACTGAGGAAATTCAAAGAATCATTATATCAAACTTCAAAAAAACTATACTCCACAAAATTGGAAAATCTAAAAGAAATGGAGTTTTCTTGATAGATACCATTTATCAAAATTAAATCAAGAGCAGATAAACAATTTAAATAGACCCATAAACCCCAAGGAAATAGAAGCAGTCATTAAAAGTCTCCCAACCAAAAAAAGCCCATGATCGGATGGTTTTAGTGCAGAATTCTACCAGACTTTCAAAGAAGAGCTAATACCAATACTTCTCAAATTATTCCACAAAATAGAAAGAGAAGAAACAATGCCAAATTGTTTTTTATGAGGCCACAGTCACCTTGATACCCAAACCACATAAAGACTCAACAAAGAAAGAGAATTACAGACCAATCTCCCCCATGAACATAGATGCAAAAATACTGAATAAATACTTGCAAACTGAATCCAAGAACACATCAAAAAGATCATCTACCATGATCAAGTAGGCTTCATCCCAGAGATGCAGGGATGGTTCAACATATGAAAATCTGTCAATGTAATACACCATATAAACAAACTGAAAGAAAAAATGCATTATCATCTCATTAGATGCTGAAAAAGCCTTTGACAAAATCCAACATCTTGGAAAGATCGGGAATAAAAAGGACATACCTAAACATTATAGAGGTAATAGATAGCAAGCAAATAGCCAACATCAAATTAAATGGAGAGAAACTTAAAGCAATTCCACTAAAATCAGGGACAAGGCAAAGCTGTCTACTCTCTCCATATCTATCAATATAGTACTTATTACTTGAAGTTTTAGCTAGAGAAATAAGACAACTGAAGGAGATAAAGGTGATACAAATTGGAAAGGAAGAAGTCAAAGTATTGTTATTTGCAGATGATATGATAGTATACATAAGTAACCCCAAAAATTCTGCAAGGGAACTCCTAGGGTTGATAAATACCTTCAGTGAAGTGGCTAGATACAAAATTAACTCGAAGAAAATCGTTAGCCCTCCTATATACAAACAATAAATGGACTGAAAAATAAACCAGGAAACAACACCATTCACAATAGCCACAAATAATATAAAATATCTTGGGGTAACTCTAACCAAGCAAATGAAAGACCTGTATGGCAAGAAATTCAAGTCTTTGAAGAAAGCAACTAAAGAAGACATCAGAAGATGGAAAGATCTCCCATGCTCATGGATCAACAGGATTAACATAGTAAAAATGGCTTTCTTACTGAAAGCAATCTACAGATTCAATGATACCCCATCAAAATTCTATCACAATTCCTTACAGACCTTGAAAACAATACTCAACTTCATATGGAAAAACAAAACGCCCAGGATTGCTAAAACAATCCTGTACAATAAAAGAACTTCTGAAAGCAGCACCATCTCTGATTTCATGCTGTACTACAGAGCAACAGTAATAAAAACCTGAATGGTGTTAGCATTAAAAACAGACAGGTGGATCAATGGAGTCAAATTGAACCCAGACATAAATCCACACACCTATGGACACTTGATTTTTGATAAAGAAGCCAAACTTATACAATGGAAGAAAGAAAGCGTCTTCAAAAAATGATGCTGTTATAACTGAATGTCAGCATGTAGAAGAATGCAAATAGATCCATATCTATCACCATGTACAAAACTCAAATCCAAGTGGATCAAAAACCTCAACATAAATCCAGACACACTGAACCTGATAAAAGAGACAGTGGGGAATAGCCTTGAACACGTTGGCACAAGAGATAACTTCCTAAACAGAACACCAATTGCACAGGCACTAAGATCAACAATTAACAAATGGAACCTCATGAAACTGAGAAGCTTCTGTAAGGCAAAGGGCACTGTCAAAAGGATAAAACAGCAGCCTACAGAATGGGAAAAGATCTTCACTGACCCCACATCTGACAGAGGGCTAATATACAAAATATATTAAGAACTCAAGAAACTAGATGTCAACAAACCAAATAAGCCAACCAAAATATGGGGCACATATCTAAACAGAGAATTCTCAACAGAGGAATCTCAAATGGCCAAGAAGCACTTGAAATGTTCAACATCCTTAGCCATCAGAGAAATGCTACTCAAAAGAACTCTGAGATTTCATCTTACACCTGTCACAATGGCTAAGATAAAAACCACTGATGACAGCTCATGCTAGAGAGGATGTGGAGCAAGGGGAACACTCCTCCACTGCTGATTGGAGTGCAAACTTGTATAGTCACTTTGAAAATCAATATGTTGGTTTCTCAGAAAACTGGGAATCAATCTACCTCAAGACCCAGCTATACCACTCCTGGGCATATACCCAAAAGATGCTTCACCATACCACAAGGACACTTGCTCAGATATGTTCATAGCAGCTTTATCCATAATAGTCAGAAACTGGAAACAACCTAGATGTCCCTCAACTGAAAAATGGATAAAGAAAATGTGGTACATTTACACAATGGAGTATTATTCAGCTGTTAAAAACAATGACATCAGGAAATTTGTTTGCAAATGGATAGAACTAGAAAAGATTGTCCTGAGTGAGGTAACCCAGACCCAGAAAGACAAACATGGCATGTACTCACTCATAAATGAATATTAACCATAAAGTAAAGGAGAACCATGCTACAGTCCACAGACCCAGAGAAACTTAGTTACAAGGAGAGCTCAAAGGGTATGGGGTTATACATGAATATCACTGTGAAAGGGAAATAGAATGAACATTGCCACTGGAAGAGAGAGGGTCAGGGAAGAAGGGATAGGGATGGGAACAGGAGGAATCAGGTTGGGGGAGAATGGAGGGAAAGAGTACTGGGAAAAACAACTGGAATGTGGGGCATTTCTGGAAAGAATTAGAAACCCAGTACAATGGAAACTCCCAGGAATCTATGAGGGTGACCCCAGCTAAGACCCCTAGCAATGGAGAATATGGAACCTGAACCAGCCATCTCCTCTAACCAGGCAAGACTTCCAGTGGAGGGACTGGGACACCAACCCAGCCACAAACCCTTTGACTTACAATTTGTCCTGCCTACAAGATGTGCTGGGTAAAGGTAGCACAGAAATTATGGGAGTAACCAAATAATGACTGGCCCAGCTAAAGACCTATACCCTGAGAGGGAGCTCACCCCCTGAGGGCCAGGACCCACATGCAGGATACCCCAGAGACCTAGGATAGAACCAAACATGAATGGCAAAATAAAAAGTCAATGAAAGATTCCTGTTGATATTCTGCTATACTCATAGATTGGTGCCTATCCCGACTTTCATCAGAGAGGCTTTACCCAGCGACAGATGGAAACAGATGCAGAGACTCACAGCCAAACATTAGGCAGAGCTTGGGAAATCCTGTGAAAGAGGAGGAGGAAGGATTGTAGGACACAGTGGGGTCAAGGGTAACATAACAAAACCCACAGAACCAACTAACCTGGGCTCACAGGGTCTCACAGACACTGAACTAACAGGCAGGGAGCCTGTATAGGACTGACCTAGGCCCTCTGCATGTATGTTACAGTTGTGTAGCTTGGTCTTCTTGTGAGACTCCTAACAGTGACAGCAGGGGCTGTCTCTGACTATTACCTGCTTTTGGAGCCCTTTCCTCCTACTGATTGCCTCATCCAGCCTTAATAGGAGAGGAGATGCCTAGTCTCGCTGTAACCTGCTATACCATGGCTGGCTGATATCCATGGGAGGCCCACCTGTATCTGAAGAGAAACAGTGGAGGAAGAGTGGATGGGCCCGGGATAGGGGTTGGGGGTGTGTGACTTTGGTTGGGATGTAAAAATGAAAAAGTAAATAAACATAAAATTTTAAAAAGAAAACAACATGCACTCAGTGTCTACTCATTCCTAAAAGTGGTTCAATTTTCACAGACAATCCTGGAATTCAGCCAGGCACACTGGGACAGTTGCAGTGGTTGTTAAGATACAGTAACATGACCATAAACAGCTGAGAAACAGCTGTTGCCCTTAGCCTCTCAGGAGATTACTCAACACTCTGAGTTCTTCTAGAAGATCTCCCACACCTCCCTGCCATCAGGAAACCAAAGGACAGTGTAAGGTCTCCAGTGTCTCCCTTTGGTTCTGACAGAACAATGCTCAGATGAAAACCATGTTAAGTATGTTTCTCTATAAGGGTGACAACTATATAGAAACTCTGCAGACCAGAGAGTGTACTGTGGAAGGTATTTTTGTTAGTTTTTAAAGAATAAGTTCATATTTAAAAAAAAACAAACCTGTTTTGCATTTCAACTTTTTTCTATGTAGAGAACTAGGAAAATGTGGAGGTACTTAAAGTTGCTGATTAAGTTTTTTTTTTCAAAGAATTAATTCCCCCTCTTCAAATATTGTCACCCATTTCCAAATTACCTTGTTTGTCTCCTGTTAGGATCCAGATCTTAATATTGGCTAGCGATAGACTTGTAACTGTTTCAATAACACCTTCTTGTAACTTATCTTCTACAGCAGTGGCACCTAATAGCTTTGTTGGAGAGTGAAGAATAACATGTTAACACATGCAAAGAACACATGTAACGTCTGTAGCTTTCAGTCGGAGCTTAAAAATAAAGGAAATGAAGACAACTTATAAAATGTGGATATAGCAAGCACACTATTGTGCATATAAATTGATCAATTGGGTAGAAACCCAAAAGGAAGTACATAAGTGAAGCTTACTTAATAACAGAGGCCCGGGGAGGTAGAATTTACATGAGGGAGAATGGATGATGCTTGCATCAGTGGGCAGAGGCTACTCCACCTCTACTGGTTTAAGAAGTGCCTTGCTCTTCCCCACTTTCATTAGCAAAGGAGAGGTCCAACAAAGAGCCCTCAGACCCTATTCAAAAAACTGAGGGGGCAAAAGGTAGTGTCATTCCATGAATTAAGAGGTCAGCAGGTGATCTAATAAAAAGTAAAGATGGTTCAGTTTTCACCCCAAGGATGAGGCCTGCTTCCTATGACTCCCAGCAACCAACCTCCTTGGTCACTGGGGTCTCTGAGAAGAGTGACTTCTAAAACAGACCACACTCTGAGTAGTCATCATAGTCTCCTGGGCCGGGAGTACTTCAGAGCGACAGTCCTGCTCTCCACATCAACTGTCTCTGCACTAAAAAGTGTGGATCACAAAACAGAGCGAGGAAATGAATATGTTGTATCAAAGATAAATCTGGGGTTGATAAATAGGGTGTCCACTATCCTTCACTTTGGAGGACTTCCCTTGCATGAGCTATTGCTAACAAAGCCAGTCCTCCTGAGTCACTGGGGCCACACAGAGTAAGCTCAAAGCCAGCATATAAAATGATACTCAACATTGAAAAACAATCATCTGCTATTGCAAGATGACTTAGCCAAAGGCTTGAGCATAGGCCAACACACTTCCAAACTTATACCATCAAATCTCTTTCAATGTCTTCATACAGTCCAGATATCCTTTCATCCCTGTCGGTGGTGGCAGCATTAGCATCTTCAAGCATCTCCTGCCACACTTTAAAGTACTTGTCATCAAGCTCTCTGTAAGCAATTGCCAAGGTGCGAAGGCCTTCACCTGCAAATTCCTGTAAGAGAGGATGTAATCTTAGGAACAGGTAGACAACAATAAACACAGCAAAAGTCCCCCACAATGTGGGGAGGGTTTCATTCTCATCCATTTTGCCCCAAGAGCACTGCATGGCCATTCTGACCTAACTCCATATCTCCTCAGACATGGAAGAGTATAGTTGTGTTTTATGTTTATGTCTATGAGGTTTTCATGGCACTAGCTTTCTCCCCAAAAGATGCTGAAAAGGTGTGCTGAAGTGTTCTAATTGGGAAGAAAGGTATGGCGTGGAAGAGAGATCTGTTGGAAGCAACTACATCAGTGTCCAGCCTACTTTGCCTATAGGAAGTATTCCTGTCCATAAGTCACAGTTTTAACTCCCAGTGATGAGGAGAGGCCCTTGGAGAAGTCATAGCTCTCTAGGCAAAGAGAGGAAGCCCTTTTGTGGACCGTATCAGGCTCTCTCACAAGCCTTTCCATACACACCCCCAGTAAGGCATCATTGATGAAAATTCAATGATTCCTACTTTTGTATCTACTTGAAAGTTTCCATAATAGAAACTAAAAGCAATCACTAATGAATAAGTATATGCTAAACAGTTGAGTAAGAGAAGTCTGGTATGCTACCTATGGTTATGAGAATAACCTTTGGAGGAAAAGGGAGAGAAAGGAATGAAAGATACTACAAGTGTAAGCTCTGAGGGATGTCTTTGGTCTTTCATTCTAGACTCTTCTGTGAAATAATTCTCTTCTTTACTACATTAAAATTTCATTTTTAAGAACAAAACGTCTTTGAAATCTTGAAGATACCATCATCAAGTCAGACCAGCTCAAATATTCATTATTTGTTAGAAATTATATTTTATGGAGTTAACTTTTAATAAGTAATCAAATATTGGGAAGTCATACTTTTCCTGTTAGTGTTAATTGTCAACCTACAGTCATCTAAGAGGAAAGACTCCGCTGAGGAATTGCCCAGATCAGATTGGCCTTTTGATATGTCTATGGGGGGATTGTCTTGATTAACAGATGCAGGAAGGCCCAGTCCACTATGGGCAGGACCATCCCTAGGCAGGTAGTTCTGGGCTATGTAAGAAAGCTAGTAAGCATGAGCCTGTGAGTGAGTGAGTGAGTGAGTGAGTGAGTGAGTGAGTGAGTGAGTGAG
>CABHPQ010157524.1:0-15505 GCA_902168405.1 Peromyscus aztecus
TTGCTGTGTTGAGTATCTCAACACAAAACATTTCAAAGTGGATCTAATTTCAAGACCCCATATATTTTGTGGACAGTGGGATGAGTTTGAGAGTATATAGACAGAATATGGTAATCGTCCCCTGGCCAGGAGTTTATCCCTAATCAATAGATACCTGACTGATACACCATATCCTACAGAGAGCATAACTATATTGATGCCTTTACTTGGTATACTGCCTACAATGGGTAACATTATATAAACAGTGTTGTTTCAGAGTAACTGTTCAATAGTTCAATCAAGATGACATAGATATTAAAAAAAAAACCCTACCCAGATTTGTCACCTCTCAGTGTGTACTCAGAGAATTGAATACATTTTGTAGGATGTATTCAATGGAAATGGAAATGAACTAGCCCTTGGTGATGCAGATGTGAATCAAAGGCATACATTATACATAAATGCATAACTCTTAACTACTGAATATTACTGGGATAACGCAGATGTGCCCCAGCTGTATTGCTCTAGGATTTTTACCATCTTACACACACACACACACACACACACACACACACACACACACACACACACACACAAAATGCTGCTTCTAAGAATGGCTTAATTCAATGCAGGTTGCGTCTTTCACAACAACAGTATCTTGTCAGTTCAGATAATTATTTTAGATAGAATTTGGTCATCAAGATTTTAAAATATATTAAATTATTAATAATTCTTAGAAATGAAGACCCTCTCCATGAAGTTCTATCCTCCAATATATTCAATGTTTAAAATTATGTTATGTGCATTAGGATATGTTTCCAATACTTTTCTGAATAATTCTATGAAATGAGAGCTTCCTGCAAAAAGTCTTAAAAATGGGGGGAGGATTTCTGGATGTTGAAATTTCAGGTTTATATTTTTTTCTCTATTCCATAAGACAAGCTCAGATGTCAACTGTCAGCATATCATTTCCTTTTCATTGAGCTGTTTGCCTGGTATTCACAAATCCAATTACTTTTCAGTACCATCAAACAAGATTCTTACATGATTTTATTCTTCAACTCTAAATTTGCTTCCCTTTGCTTTTCACTTTTCTTGCTTTAAAAAAAATCTGCCATTTTCTTTCCCTTTGCTGGGGGAGGGGGGGAGTATAATATATCTGCAGGTTTTCATCCTCAACATGGGCAAGACACACATTTTTCCCAGTAGCAAAAAGCAGCCTTGCTTCACACTTTGAACTAGTTAAGCAGAGGGATTTTTCTGTGTCTATTTTCATGCAGAGGATGAGTTCCTATTTTTGACAGGCAGGAAACAGGTATACTTATTTTAGAGTTGATTCTACCTGAGCACCTGCATCTGAATTGTACTGCAAATCAGGTCTTCTTTACCTTCAAATCTCACCTTTACAATACTTTTGCATTTACTCTGATAGTCGCAGAGTAAAACACATTTTACATGTAAAACGTACATTCCCTTTTGCTTTACAGAAAGTCTTTGCTACAGTTTAAGAGTGCTGCTTGCAATCTCATGTGCCATTGGTCATGGGAAAAGCAGAGGAAAGAGACTACAAACAGGATAACTCAAACCACAGAACTACAATGATCAGAACGGGAATTATCTCACAGACACACTGAGGCAAATGAGACTTGGCAGCATCAATTCAGATCCTCCCCACTCTGTGCACCTAGACCATGAACCAGGTAACTCAAGACTGCTTTGGTGTTAGCCTTACACTCAATGCTCAAATAATAAAGAGGAAGCCACAACTAAAGCTATCCTTGCCCCTGGATAATGTGCAAGGGTCCTCTATAGCCTATAAGACACTTCACTATCAAGTTTCTCATGTCTTCATGCCATGCTCCTTTCTAAGACGTTAACTGATGGACTTTGGAAGACAACTATCGGGTTAACGTGTAACAACCCACAACATGGCTAATAGTTTACACTTGGTAAAAATCTTTCCACCTTTAATATTGCCTCAAGTGACTTTTTAATGGCTTTGTAAGATATTTTCAGCTATAGAAATGAAATAGTAAATGCTGAAAAAAGACTTTGTAACAGTCACATGATTAAGTCATAGAACTCTGGCACAGATGAAGCACTCTAAGCAAAAATAATGATGGAAGGCCATAGCCCTTTCTTCTCAAAGAATACTATCTCATCTTGCTCTCGTTCTGTTAAATGTGCTGTGTTCTTAGGGTGACAGCCATTTGGAAATGATAGCTGCTTGTGAGCCATGCATGCTGGCTTGCCTTTAATCACATTTCTGTGTGCATTTATGGCATCAATGAATAATTACTTCTATGTATAACATCATCATTTCAGGCCAACCCAGACATTTTGAAATCTGCGAGAGACTGCCTGTTCATGCTCTGATCCTTAGGTGGCACACGGGAAGAGACACTTGAATCTTTTCCTTGTTAACTGTGAGATGATCCGGGTTCAGAAAGCGTTATGTGATTAGCTGCTTTCCCTCTCAGAAACAAGCTTTTGATACTTCTAAAATAATGGGCTGCTTATTTGACTCCGTTCTATAACTACAGAAGTAGGAGAGCTAGAAGTAGGTTGTAGTGCCTTCTCCACACTTAGCTACAGACCTCAAAGCTTACCCTGGAGCTCAATTGAGAATTTTTTATAATGAAAATTTGTAACAAAATTTTTGTCTTTTCCTAATTTAATTACATTGTAAGCAGAAGCCAGTGACTTTGACTGAATGAATTCATGAGTTTAACTTGTCATTCCTATTGTGTTTTTAAATCTTTTCACTGTTCATCATCTCTCTTGGTACAGGTACATTTATTCATCCCTTGACTTAGACATGAATCTTCTTTGGACCAATAGGGTATGGCTAAGTGTGCTACAAGCAAAGGCTTCGAAACAGCTACAAAATAAGACTTCTAACCCTTCCACACTGCTAATACTGTGAGAATGTGTCTATCAGCCAGAGGAGGAAATAATATACACAGACAGGAGATAAATCTCCTGAGCTGAACTCATGCTTGATTAGTCAAATATGAGACAAGGAACAGATAGCTGTTAGAAGTGAGCATTGCTTTAAACCAATGAGTCTCCATTCATTTCCTGTTAGACATTTTTGTCACACTGGCTTCTCAGCATACATTACCTTCAAATTCTTCTTGTCTTATCACAATTAAAAGAGTCAATTTGTCATTGCTCTTAAGAAAAACATTGTTTGCCTTGTGTTTTGTACCAGGATATATTACATACATCATATAATGTCCTACATTATACTTCTATGAATTAATTACCTTGGTGTTTACCAATGAATTCACAGATCCAGAAGTATGCCAATATTTACAATGCTAAGAAGAGGCTGAGAGAATCAGGATCTCAGAACCAAAGCTCATTTCAACTCTGATAGTGAAGGTGATTTGTCAAAAGTTGGGATAATTGCCAGCCAAATATGTATTTGCCATGAGGGCATCTGGGTGTTAGTCACACTATTACAGTTAATAGCAAATCCAAACCATGTCTTCAATAATGATGTAGTACACACAGTTATCTTGTATGGTACTACAGGGGGGAAAAAAGGTAGTCATTGATTTATATATGTGTGTGTGTGTGTGTGTGTGTGTGTGTGTGTGTGTGCGCGCGCGCGCGCGCACTGAGAAACAGAGAATGGGAGAGAAAGAGAAAGAAAAAGAAAGAAAGAAAGAAAGAAAGAAAGAAAGAAAGAAAGAAAGAAAGAAAGAAAGAAAGAAAGAAAGAAAGAAAGAAAGAAAGAAAGAAAGAAAGAAAGAGAGAGAAAGATTGATTCAACATGAGAGAGTCCTATGATGTAGGTATGAGAACAGTAGTAGGGACTGGGGAGAACCAGGATTACATAATGCCTTTTTCTTTTTTTTTACCTTCATTTTTATTTTAAGCCAGCTGCCAGATGCCCTCAATTGTCCAATAGCTGCTCACACCGATGACAGTGAAACTTCTTTATTCAGTCTACTAAGATGCTCATCTCACCCTATAACAATGTTTAACAGGTTCTCTGGATGTTTGGTCCTTTTCCCACTCAAATCATGACATAAAATTATCCATCACAATAAAGCATTGACAAGTTGTTGGTATACTGTTTTGTCCTCCATTTCTGTCCTCATAAGTCATTACAAAACCAATGATACCCATGCTGCTGGTATCTGGCTTCACAACCCCTCTGTGAAGGCAGCCCTGTGCTAGCCCTATTTGCACCTATGGATGTGTCAGTACAGTTTCCTTGGTGATTCTTTCAATGGCACACAAGACAACTGCATCCAAATTACAGCACACATATCTCTACTTTACAAGAAAATCAGTAACAATATCATTGCCCCAATGACTTCATAAAATCTTTAAAAAAGAGGAATGCAAGAAGACATGAAGAGCTAAAGACTCTGTTACCACCTGGTAACAAACTGCTATATATACCAGAGGAAAGATTTCAGTCTTCCTCTGAAACCAAAAGAATCTAAATTCATTCCTATGGTTACCATAATATAGTCTCAAGAATGAAACTGTGTAAAAGAAATCCATTCTTTCATGTTTATGTAAGCCAGTATTCCAAAATCAAGGTGTCAGGATATTATTGTCCTAGCTGTGAACTTGGACTCCTGGAATCTTTAGCTGTGTCTGTAGAGATGGACTGACTGATCACAACTTCACTACTGTGGAGAGATTGGAATATTGCAGGCCCAGAGGCTACTTAGTTTATCTTGAGGTAGCTTTAAACTCCCTCAAACAGCCATTCCTTTGCCCACCACTGTCTCAGAACTAACATCCCGTGAGTAACAGAAAAAATACTTTGGAATATATGGGTTCAACAGACAATGCCAAGTTAAGAATATCTTCAGGTAATATCTTGGACCTATAGAAAAGATACCTCAATCTTGATGTAAAGAATCTCCATGATGTACCCACCAGCATATTTTAAACTTGCCTTGATTTATGACATTCTTTGTTCTGCAAAATTATAAAACTTCATGAAATGACTTCCATAGTTGGAACATAGAATTTGGTCAGTTCATCTGTCCTGCTGAGACATTTCTTCACCAGTTATTAGAACTTGGTTCTTCACTATTCCAACATAGATCAAAGATCAGCTGAGAGACATTGAGCTCCATCGGCTACATAAATACTGGATTCTGGGCCTTTTCATCAGGTAACAGCCATTGTTTGACTAGCTGAACCACAGCTTTTGACCCATCCTATTAAAACTTGCTTTAATATACATAGATTCAGCCTATCAGTTAGGTTCCTCTAGAGAACATTTACTAATACAGTGATAGAATTGAGTTCTACAAAGAAAGAAAAGTATGACAGTGTCTTGTCCACATTATCAATGCCCATTTCTGTCCAATTTCTCTTTGGGGTGCTTTCCTTCTACCTCTCATACCTCAGAATATTCAATAGAAATGGATAACCACCTAAGAAGTCTACTCACAGATATGATGCCAAGTTTAATGAGTATAGATTTTAATAAAAAGCTAGGTTTAAGGATATTATATCAGTAATGTGTGCATATGCCTTCAAAATACAATATTAAACAGCAATTTTAAAAAGAACAAACTGCAGTTTGTCGTGGCATTGATGAATCTCACAGATTCATTGGTGTGGATTTTTAATTTGTGCGTTCCTGTTCCTGTGGAGATCCATGGCTGGGTGTATAGGTTTGTGAAGACTCTAAAATTTTCTGCATCATTTGATCATGAAAATTATAGAAATTATTATATAGTTGATGGAGAACATGGTAAGAAAAAAAGATATAATTCCCTAATGCAAAATATAAATAATACCCAAAATAAAACCTAAGTAACAGACAGACAAAAATGCTTCATGTGGTATCAAGAAATCTGTTCTTGTCAAGTTTTATTCTAGTGTCCATTAATTTAAGGAAGTAAAAAGAAAGATAATCCAGAGGGGGGTGGGTAACAGAGTGGAGTTTTAAAAATAAATGTATTTTAAATTCATTCTACCAGCTCTATATGTAGAACAGAATCCTCTCCCAAGGAGTTCTGCAATGGAAGCTACAATTAACCTACTTTCAAGTTCATTAATGTCATGTTATAATGAAATATTTTAGTGTAATAAAGCTATTTTTACAAAGTTCCTAAAAATCATGCTGTTGATGCAGAAAGAGAAGTAAATTGAAATTCAATTAGCTTCTACTTTTGGAACTCTTTATAATTATTAGGTTGAAAACCTGCACGAATTGAATCTCTATACATTGGGTACATGAATAGGGAAGTCTCTCCTAAATTTAACATGCGCACAGACCGACCCTTTTGCCATATGAAACATTTGACAGTATTATTTGCAAATGGAAAGTAATTGGGGAATTGTTAAGTCATATCTTAACACAGACATTTATCACCTCACTTGAGAGTCTGAGTTTTAGGCTACTTTGTCATCAGCACGCTGCACATGTTCCAGCAGGATGAACAGTGAGACACAGAGATCAGTAATGAGTGGAAAGGCTGCTGGCAGGTTTTGGTTTTGGAGTCTGTGCTGACGTAACCCACTAAGCAAGGCTCATTCTCCACATGATTCACAGTGTTTTTTTTTTTTCTTTCATTGCTAAATTTCTTTTTCTTCCAAACAGAAACTAACAGAAGACAATTTTCAAAACTACCAAGCAAAGCTACACAAACAAGTTTTAAAGAGACAAGAAACCCAGTTTAAGAATGAAGGTAAATAAAGTTTTGGAAGAATGTATTGCTCAGAAGAAAGTATCTAAATGTGTAGCAAGAACAAGAAAACATCATTTGTGATTGTAATATGTCATAGAGATTCTACAGCATTCTCATTCAAGTGCCCAGATGATAACTTTATCACGTTTTTTAAAATTATGGAGCAACTAAATTCCCATGTAATGTGACTTAATATGATCCTTTTCATAATCACCTTAACAGCTCCCAGTACAGCTGGCAGAAATTATGCCATGTATAATTTTTGTCAGTGTCATTCACAACCCAAGCATTTATCCATAAAATACAGTATTGTACAGTAATGAAGAACAAATTGCTGAAGGGTATGACTGCATTGATGAATCTCACAGATATTCATTGAGCTCAAAAAAAATCTTTAGAGATTAGTAGCATAAACGTTTCATACCAGTAGATTGTGATCACTATAGGGAAGTTAGATGGGATGATCATCACAAGACTTTGTTATTCCCTGACAAACATCCTACCCATTCTACACCTCAAATATTTTTATCAAAAATAATATTCATACAAACCCAATATAATTTCTAACTGGATTCTAAATATTTATCCTTATATCTACAGTGTAGCTCTCAACTCTCATCCAGGAACCTTCTTCCTGTTGTAGACGAAGACCATTATAGAAAGACACAACTGTTCAAAATTCAGTAAAAGGCCAAGCATGGGGTTCTCAGCCAGAACTAATACATCTTCAATACAACCCCTGCACCTAAGGCTTAATTAACACTGCAGAAGAGGGGACAGAAAGATTGCAAAAGTCAGAGGACCAGTGAATCTGACACAAGACTGGGTCTTCTAGATACAAAGAATCTGTACCCATGAAATCAATAATACGCTGCCTAAACAAGTCTGAAAAAATGACAACACCTTTTGGTATGCCAAAGTAGATGAAGAAAAACGCACGGGGCCCACTCCTATATGAAGAGCTAAAGGTCATTAAGGACTGCTGAGAGGGAGAATTTGTCTTCTAAATTAGGACTGAGCCCCCTAAAGTTGGTTATGCAATACAATGTGGTCAACCCTAAAAATGTATAAGCATACATAAAACATGAAAAGCATAGACATATAAAAACACAAGCTAACACTGTGTGTGTATGTGTTCACACATGTGGATATAATATAAGAAAAAGAGTTCATAAATTTGAGAGGGAATCAAAGGGCGGGAGTTGGAGCAGGAGAGGGGAGAATAAATTATGTAGTTGTATATTAATTAAAAATAAAATAAGTTTAAAATATTCATATCAATGCTTTCCTCATATGTGACTTTGTTAACTAAGCCATATAACTGAAACATCCCTAGGTCAATATAAACTAAGTTGCAATTTCTTTAACAGTATAGTAATTTCAGTGAATAAAGTACAGGTGCAGGCTTCTAAAAGGAGTTTAGAAGGGCTATATCTGCTCTTTCTGGTGCTTGGAACACAGAGACTGACAGTCGTACAGGTGTGCACACTGACTCTATGACCGCGTTCAGGCAATTATAAACCATGCAGTAGTAAAAGAATTCATCTATCAAGTGAAAACAAATTACCTTGGCCTCCTTACATATGCACAAAATACATGATCAGAGTTGATCAGACAGTTAGAAGTAGACAACAAAAGTCTTAATGTTGATAATAACACTCTAATTATTTATTGCTGGAGAATTAGATAACCAAGATGGTTCTGAATCACGCTGAGCATGATAGTGAAGATGACCTGCTAACTGATGACCTGTCGATGATTCAGTGGAAATGTCTGATGGACTTATCCAAGGATAACAGCAACACGCATTCATAATGGGACAGAGAAGCACGTCCATGTTTGAAACACCACTGTTCATGAAGAAGCAGATGACTCTAGAGAAAGAATCTTCAAAAGCTTCCCATAAAAAATGCCTCCTTGTCCCTGATGGATCTGCTTCCTGGTCCCCTAACTGCTTCTAAAGAGGAAAAATCAGGTTCCCTAACCTGACCTATGGACCAGCACAGAGCATCACAGGTGGAGACGGAAGCTGCTGCTGCCTGGAGCTGCTATTGTGACACAGCTCTTCTGGGGACGACTCCATCGACTCCCTTGTCCTGAACATAAGTTATCGCCTCATCAGAGACGCATAATTTTGTGTTTTATGAAGTACCTTTGTCTGAACAAGCATAAAAAATGACGGCTTAGCAATAGCACATAAATCCAGAGCCCAGCATGGTGACGAACCTGTGCAACCTCAGACTGTCTCCGGGAGTGGTTAGCATAGCAGCATCTGCGGGTCAGGTGGATTAGTGGGCACAAACCACGTTTCATGCACAAAGCTACTTAAAATACTACCTGAACTATATCCAAGCTGTGTTTCTAACATGAAATGTAAATGATTCTGAAGTTTCAACTTGAGTCCTATACCCAAAACATGTCAGTACGTACCAGCAAATTCCCCATATCAAATCAAACCCAAAATCATTTTGGTCTGAAATATTTCCTCCACTGGCACTAAACCTGTCTTACAAGTGTGATAGCTTAAAGGAGCAAGTCATGATCATGTCATACAGGTGGCTAAGAGTCAGAAGTCTAGGTGCAGAAGCATTCAGCAGTCACTCCTTCCCAGAGCCCAGCAACGCTGGGATCTCTCATGTGGGGACACTTTTCTTTTAGGTCTGGGGAAATTTCCATTTGCAGTCAAGTTGTTGGGAGAATTCACTTCCTTCTCATTTTTTCTACCAACTATATCTACCACAAGTCTGCCAACTGTAGTTCAATCCTTCTTTCCTTTAGCTGACCCTTCTGCTGGCCTCTCTGCTATGAAGAACTCATAAGTCTGCCCAAGTCATTCATTCAGTCTTGTCTCCCTATTTATTATTACTTTTTAAAAACTTCTTGCATTTTTGACATTTTAAGAAATTTTCATTAGTTAAAACTATGAAATTCCCTTTACTCTACAACATAGCACGGTAATGGAAAAACCATGGGGTACAAAGTTCGTGGAGGCCACAGTTCTGACTACCAGATAATTCACAACAGCATGCAAATTTGAAAGCTATCATTTAAAATCCTTAAGTGCTACAGACTTCTTCAAAAACTACCAGGTTAATAGTTAACTTTAAACCTTTTTGAGATTGGCAATACAATTTCAAAGTTAAGCAGTTTAAAAAAAAAAGATTAAATACCCCATGCAATTAAATAAATGTGTTTAAAAATACCTCAATTTACTTTTCAAGTAAAGTACAATGGAGAGGGAAGGGCAGAAGGATAAAGATTTAAAATGAAGTTTAAATATATAGAGAATGGGAAAATAAAATACAGAGTAGAATCTTATAAATGAAGTCAGGTGCATTTGTACCATACTTCCAGCAATGTGGAAAGTGAGGGAGAAGAATCTCCAACTAATGGCCAGCCTGGGCTGCCCATAGAGGCCTTGTCAATGTTTTAGAGATAAATCTAATACTTCCACAGTTCAACAATTAAAATTAAATTATTAGAAGACTTAAATATACATATCCAAAAAAATCACCTAAAGGACACAAATAGTTTTAAAGTAAAAGGATACAGGGTTTAGGCTATGGCTTGACGGTAGAGCACTTCCATAGACGTTGGTAAAAACAAACAACAAGGAAATAAACAAAAGAATAAAGATCAGAAATGTTGTTACTGAACTGATCAAAATAACTGGACAATTACATGTGTATATGCACTAATAGTGCTTTATAATAAAAAAACATTTATCTGGGCATGACGAGGCATGAACCTGTAGTCCTAGTGTTATAGAATTTCCAAGCCAGAAAGCCAGGTCCAGTCACTTGTCCTCAACAAACCAATTAAAAGGGCAAAATTAAAAGTAGAGGCAGAAGAAAAAGTGAGAGAAAGACCCAGCAAACTCCCTCAAGTCTGTCCTTGGGGTCCAGGAAGTGAAATCAAAATTTCAGTAGCAAGCCAAGGATGTGTACATCTGAGCAGTACTTGTCAAGGTGTGGTCCCTCTCTCCATTGACCCATCATTATCTGAATTTCAGTCTCACCCTGTAATGTGGTCTGACAAGTTGTTAGAACTGTTTGCAACCTCTTGTTTGCAACCTCTTTCCAGATGACAAATCCCCCTCTGCCTGGGGCCCTTTATTTCTCCCAGACTAAGATTCCTGGGGAAACTCCCAATTCTTTGGAGTCCATTGCTTCAATACTTTGTGAGATTGAGAGTCGCAGGTAACTCTTGGAATATCTATCTTCATGCTTATCAAGCTGGTTACACTAGCTCCTCCCTCTAATAGACCATACCTGAAAAGAGGTAGGGATGCTGGATTTCCCATAGCCACATAGATAGGGTCCTGCTCTCCTAGTCTTCCTGGCCTATGTACTGTAACCCCTACCCAAGGCCACATATAATTAAAGCAGATTGGCAGACAACAGTTGGAAGGAAGAGACTGGATATTCAAGGTAGAGCCTCATGATGCTCTATTAGGGATGTAGACAGTAAAGTAGCTCAGCTAGGATAATCCTTTTGCAAGGGGTTCAGCTAAACAACTCCAAAACATGGTTGCTTGGCTCAGTGGATAGTCACTCACAACATAGCACAACAGATTTCCAGGGACTCTATTAACCATAAGAAGCAAGAGAAAAGTGACAAGTAGATCACTGAGTATAGTTGTTTTGGGGCTTTTTTCTTTACTCTTACTCTTTGGGGAGCCCACAACCCAGCTCCCAAATAATCACACACACGGAGACTTATTCTTACTTATGAATGCCTGGCCTTAGCTTGTCTTGTTTCTAGTCAGCTTTTCTTAAATTATCCCAACTACCTTTTCCCTCTGGGCTTTTATCTTCCTCTAGTCTATATACCTTTCTTTACTTCTGACTCTATGGCTTGCTGTGTAGCTGGGTGGCTGGCCACTGGTGTCCTCCTTTTTTCTCCTTTTCTCACTCCCCTTTCTTCTCATTCTTTCCTTCTATTTATTCTCTCTGCCTGGCAACTCCATCTATTCCTCTCCTGCCTTGCTTGTTGGCTGTTCAAACTCCTTATTAGACCAATCAAGTGTTTGGGAAGGCAAAGTAACACAGCTTCACAGAATTAAACAATTGCAACATAAAATAATGAAACACATCGTTGCATCATTAAACAAATATTCTACAGCATAAATGAATGTAACATATTTTCAACTAACGTTCACAACAACTGAGCCAAGTAATTCTGAAACTAAAATTCCCTCAAGAGCACATCTGTAATAACTAGAACTCTGCAGGATTCTTTAGTGTCAAAGGATCACTAAACTGCATTTTATGCCATTAAGATAGAATATGTAAAGAAACTAATAACTTAAAACCTCACTTAGTAGCAAATTGAGAAATACACTTAAAAAACAAAGAGGTAATTGGGTAGAAGACTAAGATGAATATTTATCTCAGATATCCTCAGAAATGTTCACAAATTTCAGAAAACTCTCACCAGTGTGATGCCATTTTACAGAGTTCAAAACCAAAAAAAGTGAAGTAGATCATGAGTGAAACATACAGTACAATTCTTTTAAAAAAAAGAAAAAGAAATTTAAAGTATGCTAGGTTATTGGCTCTTCTGTAGGAAATGGGATTAATGAGTAACAAAATGCTACTGTAGTTTTTTAAATTGGTGATGATATTAAGAGCATAGCCAGGGACAAGGAGTGAAAACCACAGCAAAGCCCATCAGAAGAATCATGAACAGATAGGCAACCACCGTGTTAGCCAAACATTCACTTCACTCATACATATTCTCCGTATCTGGGAGAATGTAACTATGGCTTCTGTTACTTTTTTTTTTTTACTACTCCTCCAAAGTTCTGATTATAATAAATATATTATTGCCTATCTTATTTAAAGACACATAATTAAAGGCACAAACCAAATGTTGACAATCACATTTTCATAAAACATAAAAACAGAGCACTTCTAATACATAAAATCTAATAATCATGTAGCAATACTCCGGACACAATGATCTATTTCCTTCAACAATCCTATAGTTTCTCACTGATAATCTAAAGAATTCAACCAGACTTAAATCAATGTAATTCTGATGCAGAAACAAAGATGGTTGTATAGCTGAAAAAACAAACAAACAAACAAACAAATAAACAAACAAAAACCACAGCTCTCATCTTAAGGGGAATAGGAGATGGAACCATTTTGGGTGATCATGGTCCAGAAACATAGATTTAGTTATTACAGATTCCATGTTCCAGTGTGCAAGTAGCTTTTTTTTTTTTATAATTTTTCAGAGCAAAGAAAGTATATCAAGGCAAGTTTAAAGTACATTGGTGAGTACCTCAGAGATGCAATTACAACAAGCTGGGAGAAGCTTTTCAATAGGCACAAGATGCTATCTGCTGACATTTTAGCTTTTGGGCTGGTGCAAGCTAGTAGTAGTTTGATAAGTTAATAGATTCCAAAAGGTTTTTATCTATTACTCACAGGATGTTAGTTCTGAGGCAGAGGTTCAAGAGTTCAGGGCAAGGGATGGCTGTTCCAGGAGCTAAGGCTAGCCTCCAACAAGGTAATTAGCCTCTGGACCTGCAGCATTCCGATCTGTCCACAGTACTGAGATCAGCCAGTCAGCCTCTGCAGACACAGCTTCTTTCTAGGAGTTCTGCCTCACAGCTCTGCTCCCCAACAACGCATCCAGGGCTGCTCTTGCTTCACAGGAAGAAACAGAGGAAGGGAAAGTCTTCCATACCCATGTCAAGTTCCCTGCTGTGAGCGACTGCCTGCACTGTGGTTACTCCGGAAATGAGACATAAAACGTGAGGGTGCCACACGGGTATGACTTCCAGCACCCACGCATATTAAATAAAATACCAGCTATGGCTTCAGTGTTGAGTTCAGCGCTTGACACAGGAAACAAGTCACTAAACCCGCCTTTCCAGGGAGCTGAGTTGCTCTTTTTTAGGAACTAAATCCAGACCTTCATTCTGAGATTCTTCTTACCTTCCTCCATTCTTCCCATACTGGAAAAGGGACCTGGAAACTGAAATTACAATATCAGTGTAAGCAGATGGGCAGTTTTCTTCTTTTGCATATGCAAAATGGGAAAATAAGAGGTTCCCGTGGTGTGTGTGTGTGGGGGGGGGGGGGGTGATGACTATGTGGCAAATGTATTTTTTTTATAGGAGTTCAAGGCAGGGTTTCTCTGTGTATCCTTGGCTGACCTTGGAACCCATTCTATAGACCAGGCTGGCCTTAAACTCAGAGATTCTTCTGCCTCTGCCTCCCAAGTGCTGGGATTAAAGCCATGTACCACCACTGCCCAGCATTATAGTGGGAACCTGCTCCACCTATGACCTTGAGGTACCAGCCCCTAGGGCATGGCCTCAGGGCTGCCTTAAGACCTGAGGGGCTGTATGCCTCACTCTCTTCTCTCCATCCACGGACTTGGACAGTGTAAACTGACTCATGCAGCAGAAGCAATGTGGGACAAGTCATCATTCTTCCAGGACTCTGCATTTTGCCTATTGTGTTTAGTGAGTTGTTTTCCCCAATTTATGTCATAATAAACTCCCTACACCCCTTAAGCAGACTCCCTTAGATTTATCATTATATCTGAGACCCAACGTGGGGCACGAAATTCCACCTAAAACCTGAGAAAGCTTTAAAAAGGGGCTCTGAAATGAAGTCAAAAGCAGCATCATGGTTTGTGTCTCTCATGCGGGCTGCGGGACAGATGCTGTGGCATTTGAACTTGTGCACAGCATGGTGGATTTACGCCTTGGTACACAGAGGTGTCTCTGAGCCACACAGCACGCTGCATGGTGAATTTAGCTTTTGCTGGTACAGACAAAAGAAAGGTTTCTGGGCTACACACTGCCTGATGGAGGCATAGACCTTCTGCTTCCCAGAGTTGGCTGTGAACATGGCTCCCAGAACTGGTGGTAAATGTACCTCTGCCATGTTGGGAAGCTGAATGGGGCAGAGTCAACAGCTAAAGCCTCCATGCAGCTGAGCAGTTTAAAATCTCTCCTGATCAGAAAATGATTATAGATACATAATAAGACAGATTCAGATGGAATAAACCGCTAAACAGTTTACAACCTTATGTAAAAATGTACATAGGCTTGGAGAAAAGGAAAGAAGTATAGGCAGTTATATAAAGAAATAGATAGTTTTAGAAATTAAAGTCTTTAAAGAGACAGTAAAAATAATAAAAAAATTTTAGCGACATAAAGATGGAAATTACACAGATAGTTTGGATACTGTATATTATTATGTTGTCTTTGGGATTTTTAACTGCTATAAGACATTTTATTATAAAGGCTGCTAGATTAAACCAACTTATATATTTTAGAAATACCTTGATTCCAAGATTTAAGTCAGAAGATATGTTGCTTTGGAAAAAAGGTACTGCTTTTGTCTCCACAGAAGATGAGAAGCTGTGGATTGCTTCCAGGTTAATTTGGTTCCATCAAGGAAGAGCCCCTCCGGAGAGGTCTCCAATGGGATCTATGGCCCAGATGATCCAGCATCCAGACAGCTCAAAGCAACTGGCTGAGACAATGCAGCCTCACAGACTACTACAGTCAAGACTTGACCATAATTCTAAATTTTCTCAGGAGCCCTATAGGATTGCCAGGGCTCCGGTCAGCAGTGAGTAACCTGGAGAGCTATGCCCACATTCCCCAAAAAGGGATTCTAGATGTGTTTCTTTGTTTGGGGGGTTGGTTAAAAATTGTTATAGGTCATGGTCAATCTCTTTCTAAAAGAAAAAAGAGGGATATGATATAGAAATGTGTGATATGGAAGTGATGTGATTAAGGGGTGGATTATTGAATCTACTTTGATCCAAAAAAAAAACAATTATTGATCTTACATATCTTGCATTGTATGGATTTG